>JANHFO010002324.1:953168-967249 GCA_032468095.1 Pareas carinatus | reverse complement strand
TCTGTCCTGCGCACCATCCTTGACCCAAGGAACCTGCTTGCAGCCAATACTGGTTACAAGCCAGGGGTGCTCTGACAATAAGCACTACATGTAGCTTACAAGAACAAGTCAAAAACTAGCAATCTATTATATCCGTGAGCAGATTTATTTATTTTTTTGGCTGGACATATTCCTCAGAACAGCATAGAGGTTGGAATCTTTGGTCAAAACCAGGACTGGAGACACTCCAGATAGGACTCTTGCAATTCAGCTCTCTTCAGTTTGGGCTGTTTTTGTTTCTTTCTTCTTTGGGAAGAAAGCACAAGGGGGCTTAAAAAGAACTGTGCTTGGAAGTGTTCCATCTGGGACACATAACAATAGGCTTTCAGAAGAATGCCTTCACCTCAGATGCTGCAGGCCAGAGGGTCTCCCCATTCAAACCCTAGTTTTCATACTTCTCCTAAGTCTATGAATGAATCACTCCTATATAAGTTTAATAGGTTGCATTCACACATGAGAGGCAATAAACCCCAAAAGTATGTAAAACAGGAGCTAAGCAGTTAGCTTTGCTCTTTGCTTTGATTAAAAAGTTCAAAAAGTAAGGGAAACAGGCACACTTGGTTTTTAAATTGATTAGGAAGTTGCATGCTGTTTTAACTCTTTTTAACCCACAAACACATCTCATCTGTTAAAACTGCATCTTGGCAAAGCTTGCCAAATGCACAGGGTCACCATTTATCTGGCTTGGAAAGGATGGGGGTGTAATGGGATAGACCAGTGCTGGACTCTAGTAGGATCCCGGATCAGAACTAAACTTCTGTAGATAAGAGATAAGAGAATTGCTGTTACCTTTTATGCACCTCTTCCAGCTCCTCCTCTTTATCTCTCATCACTCTTTCCAGCTCCAAGCGCTGGCGGGCACGAAGTTCAGCCATTTCTATCTTGAGATGTTTGTTGTCTTCTTCTGTACTCACCAGCCGATCTGCAAACTCTTGCCGAATAACCTCAGAGAGACTGCTGCGCTCCTGGGCTAACTGGTCCTTCACCTATTACAGTAAGCACATAAAAAGACTGTTGTATCATTATGAGAATGTTTAGACTTAAAGAAGTCAGCATGTGTACTGTATTTTTTCAGTATTTTTTTTGGTCCTTAGATATGGACATCAATGCCCTTTATCTAGAAAGATATACCTCAGGATTCACAGATTCTGAAGCATTACCTAAAAGTTAAGAATACTCGGAGAAAAGGAGTTCATTAGAACAAAAATACACACAGAAGTTCTCTTTCCTGTGATCAACTCACCTTCCGTATGTCCTCAACTTCCTGTTCCTTCTGTCGCAGAAGACCTTGGAAACGAACAGTCTCACTTTCTGCTTCCAGCAAACGCCCCTTCAGCTCATTGCAGCGCTCTTGAAACTTGCGTTCCGACAGCTCCAATTCCTGCAACTCCAGTTCGTACTTGTCCCTCATTCTCTTTATTCTGAATAGAGAAAGCAAGATTATTTGACTAATAGCTCTCTAGGGCAACAGAGGTACAGAGTCAGTTCTTTTTATGCCCAACATGGTTATTAACACCATTTTTCTGAATTTGCCAATTGTGAAGAATACAATGGCATGGTGGCAAATTGTTCAGCTACTGGGATCAGATCTGGGCTGCAGTATGCGTTCAGACAACTTTCTCTTTATAGGACTTACAAAGGCATGAAAAATTAGGTATGGAAACAAGAGGTTTCATTTAAGGCTGCAATCACAATATAATTTGCATCTTTTTAAATCCTGAAAATGTCGGCTCCATTAAGTAGACCAGAACAGGAAAGCAATTCCACAGGAAGCCTAAAACTATTTAGTGAGATAATAGAATCCTGCAATTCTGATTGTGCTCTTCTTTGTTTGCCTTCATACACTTCAATGAATCAGGGAGGTGACTGCCTGAGCCACTTCCAAAAGTTATCTTGTCCTGGACTTTCATGCTTCCATTGCTTACAATTAATTTCCTTAGTTTTATAGCAAAGAGCTCAAGATGTTCATACACATCCATGCCACGATTCAAGTACAAACAATAATCACCACCATCAGATTCCTGTTAAAAGCTTTAAAAAGCATAACCTCATTACGGTGTTTTACTATAAATTCAACCACAATGCCGAGTCTGAGTATTCTCTCTCAGAATGTCCTTGGCTCTTTGACAATCATCTCTGACTTTCATCTACCAGCATCTTACCTGTTCTCTGCAATCATCTCACATTCATCCTTGGCAGAGGTCATGTCAGCTTCTAACTTGTGGATGACTAGCTCAATCTCTTTGTCCCTTTCTTTCCGGACACTTTCTCTTAGCTCTCGTTCTCGAGATAGTAGCCAGGCCTCCTAAAGAGGACACAAAAGAAACCCCCACCGTCTTTTTGTTAAAAACGGCCTTCTATTGAAAGGCATTCTAATACAACTGAAACGCAGGCAAGACACATATAAATCAGAATGATCTATGTCCCCAAGCTTCTGCAACCAACTTTGATGGGTTATATTACCTTACTTCAATGCTTCCACAATCCCCTCTAAAACCCTCAGAAATGGCAGACACTGCTTGAGGGCAAAGAAATAGAAATAGTCACCATGTTGTATTTATGCTGACTTGAACCTTATGTAAGCCAAAAGAGAGGGATGGATGGGTTGTTTTGTCGTGTGTAAGCATCAATTTGCAGCTATAATTCTTTTGATTTTATATTTGAAAGAAAGACTAAATCAATTCACATATTGCTGATGTAGCCACATCTGGTTGCCTCAATAAAACTCTTTGTTTAGGATTATTATTGAGGTATCCTGTCTCCTGCAGGTTGAAGTTGAATACATTGTATGAAATTAAATATTTTTGCTTTCTTCTTTCCCCAGCCCCAAAGAAAAAGCAATTTTCTTCTCTTCTTTCTTCCTCCACTCTTTCATCCTTTCTCCAAAAATGCTAAGCCAACTTCAACAGAGAGTGGAACGTGTGCATTTTTCAATAACTCTTATTCCTTTCAATTAATCTCCAAATAACATCTCTGTGTATCTTTCTCAAAGGTTTTTTGTCACAAATCCAATCTCTACAAGGCCTCTTAAAACTTGCATTCAATGTTTATTCTTAACATTTTTCCTTGGGAATTATTTTCAAATCTGCTTTTAGGCCACTCGAATTCTTCCTATCTCACCTCCCTGCCCCCCCAAAATTCTGCAATTCTTAGTTTTGCTGTTTTCTTTGTTGCAATTCTCTCCTTTCCAAAAACAGTATTGAAAGAAATTATATAGATATACCGTAGCATTCTATGCGATAAAAACATTGTTTTCATTCGATCTTACTGTATTACAGGTAGTTCTTGACTCACCACCATTCATTTAGAGACCATTCAAAGTTACAATGACTCTGCCTTATGACCATTTTCACACTTACGACTGTTGTAACATCCCCATGGTCACATGATCAAAATTGGGAAGATTGGCAAATGGGATGTTTTTACGACCACTGCAGTGTCGGGGGGGGGGGGGGATGTTATGTGATCAACCGTTTGTGACCTTCTGACAAGCAAAGTCAATGGAGAAGCCAAATTCACTTAACCAAGTTACTAACTAAAAATTTGCAGTGATTTACTTAACAATCATGGCAAAAAGGTTGCAAAATGGGACAAAACTCATTTAACAACTGTCTTGCTTAGTAACAGAAATGTTAGACTCAATCGTGGTCGTAAATCAAGGACTACCTGTACAGCTTTTCCCATATTTGTTGTATATTGTGTAATTGTTCTCTAATCAGTATGATTTGTGATTCTAAGTCCCCTAATGTGTATTTTGAACTTGTTTTCATTCTGTGATGAGCCATACCAACTTTCTAAAGCTGTCTCTGGTCTCAGATTTCCTATAACCAATCACAAGATGGGATCACAAGCTCTTGCCTATGGGAGACCAATTTGTAAATCAATATTTAACAAGCGCGCATTTAGAGAGTTGGAAATATTTTCTTAACACCAGAAAAGTTCCCCTGAGCTACTACTGACGATTGAGGAATGTGTGGCTTAGGAAAGGAAGCTACAAATACTACCTCTTTTTTTAGGTAACTGGCTTCCCAGGCCTGCTTCTCCATGTCCAGTTGCATCTTCAAAGTCTGTATCTCTACCTTGAGGACGAAGAAAAAAGTATAAGAAAACGAAGGGGATCCCAAGTTCCGTTGCCTCTTTCCAATCTCCAGTACACAAAACGTGATTGGACCTAAGGGATCCAAGTTATCAGGTTACTCACTAAGGAGGCACATAGTGAACAGAGCTCACTTTGTATTTCATTCTGCAACAGTCAAGCATCTAAGAATAGCTTTGGTCTGTAGCTACATAGGAGCAGATACCTGCTTCTTACGGTAGACAAGAGCGGACACTGATATGACAGACCCTCTTCAAGTTTTCAAAATCTTGTTCACATTAGAAAGAATAAGTGAGAATGAGCCAAAGGAAATGAGTGATCTGTCACTCTAACTTCAAATGACTTAAAGCTGTATCTCCAGCTTCACCTTTCTAGTTCCATAATCTTCAAAGTCAAACTGATGAGGGAACATGCCAGTCCATATATAACCTCATCAATCTGCAATTCTCTCCCCTCAAGGAGAAAAGAGCTGAAGCATTTTGTAAAAAAAAAAAAAAAGCTCAAACCAATTAATCTGGATTCAAATTCCAATCACAGATTGTGGGCTACATTGATATGTGAATTATGTATTTTCAGTTCCTCTCTCATAAGCTTGGAACGATTTAGCTCCATCTTGCTTGCCTGACACACCTCTCTTCTATTCTATCCATCTAATATGTACTGAAGTAATGAGAATAAGCTCAGGTTACATAACCTTTCTGAATAACGCATGACATCAGAGAGCAGCCCCTATGTGACCAACAAGACCTCAGGACACTGTGAAAAAGCAACCACTCATATCATCAGCTACAAATGACACAAACCAGAGATCAAAGTAGAATCCGGGCAGAGAACAAATAATTGTACACATTAATAAGTACTGCACTGATTTGTGATAAAGGTAATGACAGAGATAACTAAAAAGGGCCCCCAGCCTGCTCAAACAATATTTTTTCTAAATTTTTCACGAGATGTCATATAAGAAAATACATATTTGAAGATATTTCAATGTGTCTGCTTAGGACCAAAAAAAAGCTGTGTGACCCCGATATAAATTTTTCTCAAATGTTTGCAATGAAGAGGACAGCAAAATTACGTACAAAGTCTAGAAATAACACTGACCTGATGACGTCGCTCCTGTTCTTCCTTCCCTTTCTCATATTCTTCCTTTAAAGTCTTGGTAACAATTGAACTGTTCTCTTCCAATTGCCTTCGCAAATCCTCTAGTTCAGCTCTATGCCTGGAAATCGGAAATGAGTGTCACAGAATAGAACTGCTCATACTCTGGCCCCAGTGAAAATGTTTCCCACAGTCTTAATGTGGCTCTCAATGACCCACTAAAGTTATTAATTGGAATATTTCCCATACACTGGAGGTAACCATGTTGACAGTATTATTTCAATTTAATCTGTTTCCAATAAAATATTGTTTGTGCATTAGCCACTTGGAGTGTAGCTCCAAGCATGCTAGAATAACTGCAGCCTTTAGACTGAAAAATGCTACACACAACTTGGTTGAAAACATGCTCCTGGAAACAGGCTATAAAATTCATGTAGCACTGCCACATGAAATGGTCATGTATGTACATACTTATGTATGTGCTTTTACCTTTGGGATTTCAAGATCTTGCAGTTCTTTTTCCTAAACACTGCCTTGCCGGTGCAAATAGTCAATCCCTACTTGCTCAGCATACTAGCCAGTTCTGGACCCAACGTGCCCTTCTCTCACCTGGCAGCCTGTTGGTTTAGTCTCTCTTTCTCCTCCGTCACGTCATTGTAGAGCCGGCGTCGCTGTTGCTGCAGAGCCTGCTCCTCTTGCTCCAGCTGCTTCTCATACCTGTTCAGAGGGAGCTATTTCAAAGGAAGTCTTAGCAAGCCATCCGTATTCCTGGCTTGGCTCAATGGTTTAGGAAACATAAAACCAAAGATTTCCACAACTGGGAGAAAAAAATAATACGATTCAAGAATACAAAATTATCATTAAAAAAACCCCAAAGACTTCAAACATGAGAAACCGAGTTTCTCACAGGAGATGTGGAAGTTGCAAAATGGAAACGCTCTACAACAAAGGGATGGAATGAATTGGAGTAAAGGCTCACTTACAAATGCACTGTTTGCCTATTACTCTTCTCCCACAGTACTATATTAGGTACCTGCTTAAGCCCTCTGATGGCAACAATAGCAGTCAAGACTATTCCTGTTTCTAAACAGAGAAAACCAAGACAACTTTATGATAACCTTTCTGTGGGCATAGGAACTCTTCTTACTCTCCATTCTGCCCTTAGAAAGCCAATGATATACAGTCAATATTTTCAACTAAATCCTGACATCAATGGTTCGCAAATTTGCAGAACCTTTTCCGACAGAATCCAAGAAGCCATCTTGTTATCATGTAAGAATTCACATTCTGTGCCTCACTTTCTTCTATGCCATCAAAGTTTTCCATCCCTAAACAATACTCTGTTACACCAGTTTTTCCTCCTCCAATTGTCCCCCAACTGGGTAATTTTGCCCTTTTTCTCCCCCTTTGCACGTCTGCAATAGCCTTTTTCAAGATCCTGGATTTCCTGCTGCACATCTCCCTACTTGCTCCCCGGTTTCATACCGCTGCCTTGCCAGTTCTCTCTCTCGCTGCCCCTGCTCTTCCTTCTCACGCTCCAGCATCTCTCTCAGTTCTTCTGTCTGTCGTACATAGCGCTGAGCTGCACGCTCATCCGATTGCAGGAGTTCCACTTCATGCAGGGATTTCAGCTTTTTGATCTCCAGCTTGTGTTTAGCAATGAGCTTCTGTATTTCAGGCTCCAGGCCTGAATGAGAAAGAAAGCAAACAGGGAATTATAGAATACAAGTGACTGCATGAAAGAATTTTCACTCTGTACATGCTCCTCTCCTTCCTGGAGATTCAATTGCTATAATAATTAAAAATGACAAAAGGTGAATAGACCTACTAAAATATATTAAAAGCATTGTATAGTCCTGATTTATATCACATAATCATCACATTACTAGGAGTCAGGTTTAATTGGAATGAAACTGTATCTTTATCATTAATAAAATAGACCAGAAAACATAGAATGTACTTGCCTGATCACATTTAACAAGAAAAAAGAACTATTGTAAATTGTTCCCTGCCATAACTAGTTATAAAAATGTTGCTGCTCCAAAGCATATTCGCCCTTAATAATGACTCCATTAAAAAAAAAGGTATCGGAACCGAAGTAAAGAAAGGGAACTGGGAAGAATAATCAGGCCTACAATCCTAGAAGGTCAAAGCAAAGACAACATGCTTATGAAATAACCTGGGGGGCAGTTTCATGGACCAAATTGTCTTCTCACTAAAAAGTCTGCTATTGGAGCAAGAACCTCAACAAATAATCAAATGCTCATCAGTACCTTTAACTGTGATCTCTTTGATCTTTTTGGTCTTTTCATCAATCCATTTCTCTCGGCGGACTTTTTCTGTAGCAGTCATCAGCTGTTTCAGCTTCTTTATTTCCTTCACGTGAATTAAAAAGGGAAAAAGCAAGACTTATATCAGCGTTTCATTAAATTTCATCCTGTATCTATGAAAGAAGAAAGCAATACTTCAATAAATCTGCAATGCATCAGAATTGTTTTAGAAGAGGAGAATTCTTCACAAGGATAAAAGAATGCAGTAAGACAGTCAGCTAAACTTTCTGGAATTCTCTGAATTAAATTTCAAAGTATGCAATTCATGAGCTGACATCACTTACAAATAATTAAAACATAGAACCCTAACTCAAACACACATACACACGAAGACACACATATGGTTTATATACTTTATATTATTTGTGTATATATGTGGGTAATTTATATACTTATTTATATAATATATGCATACATATAATAAATAAAAGCCCAATTCATTTATTTATTCCATTTTATTTATTTAAAATAAAAACCTAATTTAGGATATCTTTTTTATAGTCGCACATTAATGGTATTTTCTTCCACTCCAATTTTAGAATGCAAATTTCAAGATATGAGTTCCGAATAACAACTAAGGTTTTAGCTCTAAATTTATATACCCAAACAACCAAACAACAGATCTTCTAGTAAATCTCCTTTCTACATTGCAATAGTTTGGTCTAAGAAAATTAAGAGAATCTAAGCTTTTCATTCCTAAAATTTGGGAGACAAAGCACTCCTGAACAAACCAGAGCAGCCTAAAATTATTGTGCCAAGCCTTTTCTTTGGCAAGGGTCAATCTATTTGAAGCTCTGGAAAAAGTCAAGTCTGATCTGCATCACTCTGGAGGGAGTCTAATGTTAATGAATGTTCAGATTAGGAGGAAGACAAGAAAATGAAGCTCCATTATCTTGCAGACTAATCTCAACAACAACAAAAATGATATAATTTTTTTAACCAAAGCTGAGATACATCTGAATGAAAATGGAAGATTTCTGAAGAGATGTTGTGTGCCAAATTCAGTGCAGCTGGTCGTTTTCTCAAAAGCTGTTTTGGAAAAGAATGTGATATAACTTGCACCAACATAAAAAGAAAGGTGTATGTAAAGGGAAGGGGCATTCATAAGGAATTCTAATGTGTTTTCCTATCAGTTTATCAGTTCTTTTTGAGGCTGATGAAAGAAATATATGGATCTTCTTTTTAAATAGTTACTGGGTAAGGTCATCTAACTCAAGATAATATTGTCATTCAAAACAGAAGACTGGAAAACAAGAAGGTGAAACAACAGGTAAAATTAAAAATGTCTCTCAACAGATAAGATATCTCTGCTCTGAACATTACCTGTGGCAGTAATGATAAATGCAGTGCTTTTTTGTAAGAAAAAAAGGTGCTGGAACTCACATCTTGGCAATCTTTTATGAAAAAATTATATATTCAGTTCTTAACATAAATTTAACTTATTGTTATTTAAGACAAAAAAGGTGCCGGAACTGTGTTCTGGTGGGTCTGTGACAAAAAAAACCACTGGATAAACAGTAGCCTGACAACAAGGGGCTACGGGCAAATCTGATAGTGATTGATTCCAACACTCCCTTCCCCAACAACTAACTCCTTGAAGTCCAAGAATTGAAACAGATCAGGCCCAGTTACTGCAGTCTTGAAATCTAGACTTGAAAAAATCTAATGGACTTGAAAAATGTAAGTATTTTCTATTCTGATTAGTAGCAACTCTACAGAAAAGTATATGTATAATATGCAGTTTATTCTGAATGCAAAATAAGGATTTCTCTACTGTTAAATATTTCAATTCTTGAAATGTGTTGAGTGCATTATTATTGGCACCAAAAATTAAGATGTTTTCTTAAATCTGTACAAGCAGTAGTTTCTCAACTTTTCACAAACAGAATCTGAATTTCAGTTGCTAAGCAATGCATTCATAAAGTGCAAAATCATGTGACCATGTCATTTAGCAACTGCAGTTCCAGCACTTCCCACTGGCAGTCACTAAGCAAATGCCACTGGTCGTTAGTTGAAGCCCTTTCCCAGACCAAGTCATTCTAGGCTTGGTCCCTTTCAGTCCCAACCCTTGGTAAAGTACTGTGCCTTGTGGGGAGGGGAAGCAGCCCCAGAACTGTGCAGCACTGAGGTTGTAAGAAGCTCCTGAGTTACACAGTGTGAAGCCTCAGCTGCATGCCCCAGGATGTCCAAATATGGTGGTACAAAGTTGCAGCATCCTGGAAAGCCTCAACAGCATGGCACAAAGTCACAGCCATCACTGAAAACCACAGCCATTCCAGTAGCACAATAAAAGTCGCTGCCTGGCACTCTGAGAACCCTGAAGCCTTGCCCCTTGCTATTCCAGCTGATGCTTGCCATCTTGTTCCCTCTAATGATGAAGTTTGTCTGCCCTGACCCTTCAAAAGGCAACTGCTGGCCACTCCCCATCTTCAAAGTCTCATCAAATAACCAACATGCAGAACCTCGAGAAGAAAGCCTTATGAGGCCAGAAGCCGCATCGTGAAGGGTCAAAACAGGGCCTACTTAGTCATCTGTGGGAGAAAGAAGATGGCAAACATCAGCTAGGGTCAGCAAGAGTCAAGGAGTGCAGGGAGCAAAAAGGACTACAGACTGGGGAAAATAGGTGAGTGGATCGGAGTTGCAGCACCCCTATGGTCGTAAGTATGGACAAGCTCCCAAACACTCAAAATTTTGATCACATAAACGAGACAGTGCAATGGTCATAATTTTAGGGACCAATTGTAAATCATTCAGAAACACTACAACTTTGAACGGTTGCTGAATGAAAGTCTGTAAGTCAAGGACTACCTGTACCTGACGAACAAGGCTACTGTTTTATTCCAAAAGATTATAGCGATACATTGAACTAGTATTTGTACTTTTATATAATGCAAAATTATATCATTTTATCCCTTTTACAAACCATCGTCAATGTCTTTCGAAATTTTATTTATAAAATGTATTTGCCACCCATCTTACCAAAGGGTAACTCTGGGTGGCTTACAGTCATAAAAATATGTCTATACATGTATAATTAAAACATAATTAAAATTAACATTAAAACCTAAGGACACATGGGAAGAGTGGGGATGGAGTGCGGGTGGAGGTGGAATTTGTTCTTACTTGATCAATCACCTCCACTGTGCTGTTCCCCAACTGGCATAGCCACGTTTTTAGGCCCTTACCAAAGGTTAGGACGGTTGGGGACCAACCTCACATCGGAGTGTGTATGTGTGGGGGGGGAAGATGTTTTAGAGGGCAGGAGCAACCGCAGAGAAGGGTCTTCTCCTGAACCCTACCAGCTGCAGCATCCCTCTTCTGCCAGCACAGATGGAGCAGACCAATTCCAGTTGGGTGAGAGGGTCCCTCAAGTACTCAGGACTCACGCCATGAAAATGATCAATATAAATACTCTACCTTCATGCCTATCCACTGATTTTTAAAAACAGGTGGAAAGGCATGAAAGTAGATTATTCATATTGATCATTTTCATGGCATGAGTCCTGGGTACTGACTCTGGATCTATCCATTCTCCTACACCAATCAAAACAATGTGTATGTAGCAATAACAAATTGCTAAAGCATTTAGGAAATGTTTGCTTCATAAACACCAACGCCTGTTCAGCTGGGCACTAAATTGAGAAGTTAAAGAAGGCATCATTATAAAAGTCAAGGAATAGCACTTTGCACCAAATTGCAATATTTGCCATACCTATACCCCCAATAGAAATATAGGCACAGCACCCTCTAAGAAATTCACCAAAAAAAATCACATTTAAAAGATCCAGACCAGCAAAAGGAGCAAAGGCTGAAGTTAAGAGCATGCACAAAGTTTACCTCACAGAGGGGGCCCAGAGTGCGCCAGACCTAAACAGAAAGAGGAAAGATGAGAGAAATGGAGAAATGAAAGGAGTGTGAAATAAGAGAGTTGGGGGGGGGGGAATAGCAAGGATACAGCTTAAGCAGAGTGCAGATTACGTCATAGCATAGGGATCCAACACCTTGACCAAGGGAGAGAGTAGCATTTTGGAAATATTGCATCTGTTCAAAGTGCTTTTCAAGGTAGGAATAATCCCATACCTCCAATTTTACTGAGGTCATGCTTTAAAAAAGAAATCTTACCACCCTTCTCAGTACCTGCTAGTTTAGGCTGCTTGGCCCAAATTAATCGTTTACAGCAGTGGTTTTCTTATTGTGAATAATTAAGCCACAAATGAAATTTTCTTTTTACTTTCTTTCCTTCTTTTGCTTTCTTTCTTTCCTTTCTCTCTCTATCTAAACCAATCAATCATTCAATCAATCTTGGCAACCTTAAGACACATGGATTTGAACTTAAGATATGTGGATTTCAACTCCCTAAGTTACCAAAGTTGAGAAATATTGAAAGATGATAGAAGAAAAACCATAATGGTATAAAAGATAGTATTTCAAACGCTCTTTATTTTACTAACATTCAAATGGATTCCCATGTTCTCTTTGCTGATGCTCTCTGGAGTGCATCAAACACTGTTTGATTTCTGTGCATTGTGCAAATTTCAGTCCAACTTAAATCCAGTCATATGTTTTACCTAGTTGCTCTATAGCTCCTCCAACCCTTATACTAATGTCATTTCCTCACCAACTCATGCTGCTCTTGCATCTGGGCAATTTTCTTTGTGTATTTCTGATCCACAAGCTTCAATTCAGATACCACTGCTTCACATTTCTGATTCAGAGCTCTTTTGTCATCGATGAGCTGTAGAGATGGGTGCAAGAGAGTATTACTAACAGCATCAGATCAGGTAGAGTCTTTTACAGTCATAGACCAGTACAACCAACAGCATATTCTCTTTGTTGTTTGTATTAATGTGACGCATTAGCTAGCTAGCAGAAGTGCCTGGAATCAAGGGAAGCAAAATCCCCCCCACAAAGTACTTCATCTTAGCATGCTAACTTCTAGCTGATGCTCACAGAAATTTCTGAAGATATCCCAGCAATACAAGTGATGCTAGGTCGAGGCTGCAAGATAAGGAAATAGAGTATATTGATATTCCCAAGTCCTATATGGAAAGGAAAAGGAAAGCAAAAGATTACCTGGTCAATGAAGGCCAGGTGCCGTTGGATTGCACCTTCATACTGCTCCCTCTGCACGGTCAGTTGGTGATTCAGCTCTTTCTGTACATCTTTAACATGCTGCCCAGTTAATTCCTGCTGTTGAGCCTGCTAGGACAATGGGCAAAACCAGAGTAATTAAGGAAACCTAAAAGTTATGCTATGTGGTCAGTCAAATAGGAAGAAAAAAAAGGGAAGGGGAGAAAGGATGTGTAAATATAGCCACTGAGATTTCTAAGTAGTTCACTTGTTGATATGGGATTGTTCATCAACAACATTGCTAACAATGCTGCTGAACCTAAAAAGGCAGATAAACACAGACACTCTTTTAATTTTATGCATCCCTCCAGACAACAGCTAAAAGATTGGGTTGTGTGACACAGACCTCCTTCCTGTAGCATATACAGGCCTATAAGAAACAGGTTCTGGTCACTCACCAGTGCTCTTTGAAGAAAAGCAACAGCTTTCTTCTTTTCTTCTACTTCCAACCTCAGCTTCTGGATAGAGCTGGTGACCTCTGTGGCAACTGCTGAGGCCTGATCCAAGCGGGCGAGCTCTTCCTCTGGCAATAATCCCTAGCAGGTGTGATAAATAGCAAAGGAATAGTCAGACTGAGGTACAACTCCAGCTTCCTTCACCAATCTCCTCCAAGGATGGAAATTAAAAGATTCTTTCCATGCACCAATAGACCAGTACTGAAAGCTTTGGCTTTTTGTAAGAAACATTCATCATAAAATTGCCATTTTACATTTGGCAGACTGTGCTCTTCATTTTCTGAGGCAGATCCAACCACCTGAAGCTTCTCGATGTAACCTAAGAATAATCACGGAGAGAAGCAATCTGGAACTAAGGAGAAGCTTCTTAGCAGTGAGGACAATTAACCAGGGGAACAGCTTGCCACCAGACATTGCGGCTGCTCCATTATTACTGGAGATTTTTAAGAAGACTCTGGGCAGTCACTTGTCTGATATAGTGCAGGGTCTCCTGCTTGAACAAGGGGCTGGACTAGAAGACCTCCAAGGCCCCTTCCAGCTCTATTCTGATCGATTGATTCTTAGCCTTTAAAGAAGGCAGAGATATTAATGGAACCTGGAAGGAACCAGAGTTCAGAGTCAAGGCTGCCAATGTCTTCTGGGTGCCTTTCAAGATGTTTGGTCACCCATGATGACCTACATGGTCAACATCCTGGAGATGGCCTTCTCTTGAATAAAAAAACTTGAATAAATTATTATTATTGACTTTGACAAATCTACTCAAAGCAGTGAGAGAGAAAAATACGAATAACTCCAGAAATTATCTTATGAATCACCAACAAGTCAGAGTTAAAAAAAAGTTAATTTCTTGCTAAAATAACACAGGTGCTGGAGAGAGGGGGGGAGGAGGAGGAGGAGAAGAAGAAGGAGAAGGGGAAGGAGGAGGAGGAGGAG
>JANHFO010002324.1:933660-944798 GCA_032468095.1 Pareas carinatus | reverse complement strand
TTTTTCACATGACAGTTGCAGCGTCCCCATGGTCACATGACCAAACTTCAGATGCTTGACAACTGGTATGGATTTATGACGGTTGCAATGTTCCTGGTGGGTCATGTGATCACCTTTTGCAACCTTCTGACAAGCAAAGTCAGCGGGGAAACCAGATTCAACTACAAATTTTTCACTTAACAACATAAATTTGGGCTCAATTGTGGTTGCAAGTAGAGGATATCTGTACTTGACTTAGGTTCCTATGAAACCAGTAGAACTATTCTGAATATAATAAGCATTTTAGCATTAACACTTACCATTGTTGTGTTTTTTTACCAGCTGGTACTTGTTCAATTTTTTTGGGATTATAACTCATAACCTTCAACATGGAAGTGCTTGGTGATGGATGATGGATGCTGTGGTCCATCACATCCATAGGGGCGCTGATCTAGAGAAAACTGTCTACAAAACAGTCTCAGTAGAACTGGCTATTTCTGCTGATAGTATATGTAGGCATTGTGTAACTGGTAGGGCAGCCATCATATTTCAGGGACTGAGCTCAGTCCTGTATTGTAAAGTACAAATAAGTAATGTGTGAAAATGCAGGAATATTCCCTCAGCACTGACTAACCAACACATTTGAATCCAATAAATTATCAGCTATTAGACAAGGTTCCCCAACTTCAGCAGCTTGAAGATGTACAGACTTCCAACATGCAGAATTTCCCAGCCAGCTATGGGAGTTGAAGTCCATACATCTTCATGCTGCCAAGAGGTTTGCCATGTCATAGGATAACATAATTTTGGATGCATGCCAATGCCATTTAGGGAACAACAGGTACCATGGTGCTCATAGGTCCTGTGTCTGGATTTACTGCCCAATAAAGAACTTTTAATTCTTCAGGTTAAAGTTTTAGAGGAGTCTGTGAGCTATCAGAGTAATCAAATTTGGATATTGACCCACGAAATACCATTTATAATTTTTGGTCGATCTGAGTGTTGAAAGGTCCACCTAAGCTTCTGACAGCAACTTTATCCTAGTTATCCTGTTTGCAGAGGAAATAGTTAGGGAAGACAAGAAAAGGTTGGGTGCAAAATAGGGCTAGTTCTATTTCAAGTAGCAGTGAGATCATAAAGTTCACAAAGTTAGCCAGCCAAGCGACTTGTGAGAATGTTTAAGAGCAACAGAGGTTTTATGTAGGCCATAATGTGCTTTATTCTTCTAGATCAGTGATGGCTAACCGTTTAGACACCGAGTGCCTAGACGAGTCACAACTAATGAGTCGCAGCTTGTGATGTCATTGCCTGCCGCCACCACTCTTTCCGAGCAGGCACATGGCCCCGTGATATCATTGCCGGAGGTTGCTACTCCTTTCTGAGCATGCTCAGCTTTGGGGCAATACTGAGGTGACGTGGCTTTTGTGTGCCAGCAGAGAGGGCTCTGCGTGCCCACTGTGGCACAAGTGCCATAGGTTTGCCATCACTGTTCTAGGTCTTCTCTATTTATTATACACAGAATTTTAAACAATGGTCTTTGACAGTTGACTTAGCAAGAGAGTTAGGATGTTGTGTGAACACTCTAACGCTAACCAATAGAATGAGGGCTGGAAGGAATTAACTAATTGTCCTGACTTAGCTATGTTGCCTAAGGATTACAACATTGACAAAGGTTTTTCCCTTGTTTATTTGCTGGAATTGCCACAAAGTCCCAGAGCAGAAAAATGGGGCTTCTCTTGATACTTTGTCCCTGTTTTGCTTTATTCCACACCCTAGCTGCATGTGGCAAGACAAACAGGGAACAGAAAATGATAAGGAGTAGACAAACTTCCTCCAGGTTCATTTCCAATTCATTTTAATTTTTTTTCCAGTTTTAAGAATGTTGATAGCGTTAACACCTCAAGCAAGGAGCTGCCTCTGTCAAAGGGAAAGAAGTGAGATACAGGGGTGATCGAATCTGAATAATATAATCGGTAGGAACAAATAATATAAAATGGAACTCAATTTTAGTAATGAAAGAAAGTAGTCTTTTTTTCACAGGAACCAATTACATTGTTCTTCATGAGAACACAGAATTGTCTTTATTCTCCATTCCATAAAACTAACTCATTTAAGAGACGGCAGTCTTCTCTCTCATTCTCACAGATGATTCAGTAAGAATATAAATTAGTGGGACATCTCAACCTTAAAACCTTTTTTTTTAGAATAAAATGACAAGAAACCATCTTTTCCCGATTCTGATCTGTCCGGAATAAAGAGTATAAAATTTCTGGGAAGATCAGGCAAACTGCTAAGGCTCATCGGCTCCCAACAAGAGCAATTGCTTGTCTTATAAGAAGATCTCCCTCCCCTCTCTATTCCTGGATGAAAAGAGCTAGAAAGATAGTTGGTTTGTTGCTCACTTATCTTCCCCGCCAGAACTAACATTACACCAGGGGAGTGCTATACGTGAAGGAAGGGAAAAGCGGAGAGTTTCTGGTTGTCTTCGCTATCCCTAGTATTCCCAGGGTGAGATGCTGTTTGTGGCACTGGAGATATACAACCCTGCACAGAGGCTGCTAGTGCCATGCTTGAAGGTGCGATCAGTTCCATGCCAGCAAATAATGAAACGGTGCCATCTGGATCACCCCTTGGGGGCCTTTCTTCTTGGGAGTCAGAGTCTGGCAGTCTGTCTTCTGCCCTCTGCTGGCTGAGATCAGGTGGCAGGATATCCAATTGGCCACAGGACAGGGATTCTGGCATCTGTCCTGCTGGTAGGAACGTGCTGCTCGCGATGAGCTTAGGGGCTTGGGAGGGCTGCAGTGGCAGGTTAATGGGCTTCAGGAAAGAGTCTTCTGAGAAGGGCACTGTGTTTGTCAGCAGGTCATCGGCATGTGTCAAGGTGGTCTTGGCAGAGTAAGAGGAGGCAGCAACTTGGGGTGGATTCTTTGAAGTGGAATGGCTTCGGCAGAGGGCTTCAAACTGACGCAACATCTGTTTAAGTGGAATAGAAGGGGGGGAGAATTTGACATGAACAAGAAGGGCAGGAGAGAAGAAGAGTTTCCTCCTAACGCTTAAGAAGGGCAACCACATTCAGGGAGTTCATAGAGACACTTTCCCACACTGGATTCGCTTTCACTCAGCATAGTCTTTTGTTGTTGTTCTGTCACTAAGCCATGTCTTCACTCACTGATGGGCCATAGCACGCCGGGCTCCCCTGTCCTCCCCTGTCTCCTGGAGTTTGCCCAAATTCATGTTCAATTCATTGCATCAATGATACTATCTAACCATCTCATCCTCCGCTGTCCCCTTCTCCTTTTACCTTCTTTCTTTCTCAACATCAGGGTCTTTTTCCCAATGAATCCTCTCTTTTCATTTGGTGGCCAAAGTTTTGAGCTTCAGCTTCAATATCTGCCCTTCCAAACAACAGTCAAAGTTGACTTTCCTTTAGGACGGCATGGTCTACTTTATTTTTTGGGCATCTAGTTTGGAAAGCACATGCATCAGTGGATTCCCATTCAGAGACGATGAAATCCATTCCTGTTTAGTTGCAACAAAGATACAGTACTAGATGTTCTCATTTCACTAACTGAGAGACAATCACTGTCTCTGATGCCCTAGCCCAATGATGGCGAACCTATGGCACACGCGCCACAGCAGGCACACAGAGCCTTCTTTGACTGTACGTGAGCCAAGTCGCCCCAGCATCACCCCAGAGCTGAGCATGCTCAGAAAGGAGTAGCGACGCCAGGCGATGACATCAAGGGGTCACGCACATACTGAGAGAGGGCATCACAGGGCCACGCACATGCTCAGAAAGGAATAGCAGTGCCGGGTGATGACATCACGAGCCGCAACTCACTAGCCGCGACTCATCCGGGCACTCGGTATCTAAAAGGTTCGCCATCACTGCCCTAGCCTCAGGGTGGTGGTAGTTATGAAAGGCGAAGCATCTTTCGCAGTGAATTCTATTGGTTCTATTAAGGCTAATATGCATTAGTTAAAGGACCAAAACTATCTCTAGGATGCATGCACCTCGAAAGCAAAATCTCCTAGAGTACATTAAATATAGACGGAGACAGAAGAAATGCAGGTTTTTTGTTTCTTTGCCTTCAAGTCAATCTTGACTCCTGGTAGCTAAATTCCTGCTGTTTCTGAGTCCCTGATGTTTTTGGCAACGTTTTCCAAAGTGGTTTGCCCTTACTTTCTTCCTAGTTAAGAGAGATTGTTTGGCCTAAGGTCATCATGCTGGTTTCTGTGCCTAAGGCAAGACTAGAACTCAGGTTTTTCTGTAGCTGGTGTAGTACCTGGACCAAACTGGCTTTTTATCCTGCTCCTCACCCAATGAAAAGCTGCATAGTTGAATCAATGGTACACATGTAATCACACACTGTATGTCAACTAGAGATGGGAAGGCCTGGGGGGGGAAAAACAGGGGAAAATTGGGGAAAAGCAAGTTTTCCAAAGCTATTTTCCCCCAAAAAAAATTTGGGGGAAAAAGGAGTGTGGAATATGTTATTTTCCAATGATAAATAATATATCTATGACATGGTATTAAAACTATATAACGTTTGAATGCCATGTCATTGGAAATGAACATATTCCACACTCCTTGTTTTTAAAAAAATTTCCAGAAACTTTGAGAAAAAACAGAAAAAAATCCGTTTTTTCCTCCCAATTTTTCCAGTTTTCCCCCCAGGCCTTCCCATCTCTAGTGCCAACTCACACAGGCCTATTTGGAATGCAGAAATGCCATATAAGGCCAAAGTAAAAGGGACAGACAGCCTTTGCTAGTTGGCCTGGTTTTCTAGAAAGTGGACATTTCAAAAACAAGGCGTACCTTGCTTGCTTTGTTGGCTACGCATCCTGGGCTCCCTTCACTAAGCTCCTGCAGGTGTTGTCGGGTGACAGCAAATATATGATCCTGGGAGAGCAAGTCAGAACACATAAGGGAAGAGATGGCACACATTGCCCTCTGTAGAAGGAGGGGGGGAAAGGCACATGGTTAGGAAGACAAATAGTTGGTATGTTCCAAAAGTATATAGCCACAATGGCAGAAAGAACGGAAGGGTGGGGAGTGTCACTGCTGCCTTTTCCCTTCTGAGATTTATTTATTTACCTCAGTCTAGCCTACAAGCCTTAGCAATGTACCAGTCAAGTATTGACTTTTGAGATCAGCTTAGTTGCTGAACTTTTCAGAAACCAGCTAAAGACAGACTCGTGCTGCCACCTGTCGTGAAAGTATTAAAAGGACTTGCTACCAGGCACTCAAGTCTGAGCTCTGCTTAACACGATGCCCTAAAAATGAATAAGCCCAGGCAGCTGTTGCTCCACATTATACTAGCATGTGAATACTGGTAAAATTCTTACACTGGTTAAAAAAAAAAGAAAAGAAATACTATCCTTGCTCTAGCCCTAAAAGAGACAGCTGCAACCTCCCCACCTTCCAATTCTATGTAAAAATGGCGGCTGTTCCAGAAAACGATGCTCATCTGCCAAACTGAAGTTAGACTGAATGCGACCTGCTGAAGTAGAGAGCTTCCTAGGAGTTTCCTCACCATACAGATGCACTCACTGGGGTCCTTCAGAGTTCGGTTAAGCAAAGCCAAGACGACTTCACAGTTCAGCAGCCCGCACCTGTGGAAAGGGATAGCATGGAGCCCAACAAGCGAGAGAAGAAAAGGAAACACATCTGTGAGGCAATGAATAAGCTCCAGCCACTTTCTCTGGAGATCCCCCAGCAGTGCTATGCAAAAGGGGGAATGTTTGTGACTCCAGCCGAGATCTTTCAGAAAGAGATGTGTGCTCTGTTCAGCTGAAGCTCTCTTTCATTCATTAAATGTGAATGGTGTATGAGCCTGTTTTAAAGTTTTTAAAATGTTTTTAAATATTTGTAATGTCAATACCCTGTGAGCTGCCTCGAGTCCTTGGAGAGGGGTGGCATACCAATTAGATTAATAAGTAAATAATAAATAAATATGAAAATCAGGTAGGACAAAGGGAGGTGGAGCATTATTAATGAAGTGCAATGTTGACAGTTACTCATTTGTTGTACTTCTAAAAAAAAGAGGACAGGGTCCTTTGGGATTTTCTGCTCCAGCCTTAGTCCTGAGCCTTTGAAACAAGGACTAAGTCGCAACAATTTACAAAGCTTGATGCAAAGTTGTTGAAAGATAAGGGTAAGTATATGGATGTTATATGCTATCCAGTCATGTAGGAAAAGGTGGGAATGAGCAGGGATAAGCCCTGTTCTGTGACATGGAGGGAACGTAGAGTTCTTACTCTTTGATGAAGTGTTGGGTTTCCTCACGAGTCAGGAAGACTTTGGAGCCTCGGGTTAATCCCGTGACAAGACTCATTTCTTGAAGACAATCGTTCAGGTTTTCAACTTCCATCCTGAACACAACAGGGAGAAATTAACGTTGAGACTTCTTTTCCTTTTCTTCTTCTGCCTCCCAAGAGATCCTGCCTTCCAACTGACCCCCACATTGTGAACAGGTGTATATTTATTAATTGCATAACATGCTTTTCCTCCGGAACCTCAAGGGGGGAGGGGGTGTCACCCTTCATTTTGTCATCATCACCACCACCTACACCAACACCTGGGAGGTACTGGACTGAGAGATAATAACTAGCCCAAACTTCTCCAGTGAGCTCTGTAGTCAAGAGGGGATCTGTACTAGACTTTTCCCCAGTCCAAAAAATCAGGTCTCTCTCTCTCTCTCGGCTATCTCCCCTCGGCCTAGGTCCAGCCATCAGCTCTCCCATCTTCTCTCTTACCTGTCAGCAGCACTGCCTGGCTCCAGGGCACTGGAGTGATTATCACTGCCTGCTTTGCTGCCAGATTCCGAAGTTCTGCTTGGGTCGCTATTCTCTTGCAAGGAATTCTGGGAGCCGAGCCCAGTGTCCAGTTCTTCCCACCCACCTCCTGCTTGCCCAGGCTGGTGGTTCACTGTGAGAGAATTTGCAAAGGAACCAGGTGAAGAAAGCCAGTAAAGGCATTTGTTCGTCGCTACCGCCATGCCTCAGAATCTACAAGCTGCCGGTCAAACTTACTGGTGTGCCACAAGGTTGGTTTGAGCTTAGGAAATAAGTTCAACAGCATTCCCTACACTTCAGAAGCAATGGGCCACCGAATGATAGTAGGGTGCTACTCAGAAAGCGGGCAGGGCCAGGCAGAAAAATCGCCAGGCAATCTATGACTTTAGTTATGGCATTAAAAAAAAACAACCAACAGCCAAAATCACCCACATCCCTCCAAAAACAAAATACAAAGAAATTAGATAAAAAGCACACCACTAAACACTGGAAAATGTGTGGGTGTTAACTTAGGGGTTTGCTAAGGACCACTGAGTTGGGGAATTTATATTACAATTTATTGGCCAAGTGTGTCTGGACACACAAGGAATTTGTCTCCAGTGTACATGCTCTATAATTACATACAGGCTATAAGATACATCCATAATCATAAAGTACATCCATCATGTCATGTACCTATTAGGTGCAATCAACAAACCAAATATGGCCCATGAGATGCCCTCCCCCCCTTTCTGCACTTAATTATCTACAAGTAGTCCTTGACTTACAAATGTTCCCTTAGTGATGGTTCAAAGTTACAACAGCACTAAAAAGTGACTTATGACTCTTTTTCACACTTATGACTGTTGCAGTATCTCCATGATTACCTCAAAATTCAGGTGCTTAGCAACTGGTTGATGATGGTTGCAGTGTCCTGGGAGGTCAAGTGATCAACTTTTGCGACCTTCCGGCAAGCAAAGTCAATGGGGAAGCCAGATTCACTTAACGACTGTGTTACTAGCGTAACAACTGTGGCAAGAAAGGTGGTAAAATGGGGCAGAACACACTTAAAAACAGAAATTTGGCGCTCAATTGTGGTTCTAAGTCAAGGGCTACCTCTATACCTCTTAAACCTTCTTGTATTTTCTGTTTTTGAGAAGAATAACATATAGTGAATGGAAGATATTTCCTACCTTGCACCTTCTGGGCTAGGGTTACTGGTGGTTTAGTGAGTAAGGCAGGGCTTTTGCCAGGAGAAGGGGGCACCACTGGCTCGTAGACATTGTCTGCCAGCTCCCTCCGAGGGGGACATGTGAGTTCCTGACCGGGGAGCACAACATTAGCAACCACCTCAGCTGCCTTCTGGATGGTAGCCAGCAGACTTTTGCCAGGGGATACTGAAAAAGCAATAAAAGGAAACCATTTATACAGATTCAGTGTATGTTGTGTCACTTTAGGGAAGCAACTATAGGGGAGAAAAATGCCAGACACAAGAAATAACTTCTAATGGGCATGAATTTATATCCATCTGTTCAGAAAAGAGAAGGGCTAAGCCACAGACAGAGTTCCAAATAAGAAGGGCCTTGAGATTTCGTCCTATATTGGTATACCTGCAATGGCATTCGTTAACGTCTGAAACCTCTGCTCTTCAGAACAAAGCAAATGTATGTTCTTCACAACTACAGGTGAAGAAATTTCAGGTGAAACCACAAGATCTCTTCTCTGGCAATTTATTCAATTGATTTCTTCTGAAATCACTTTAGTGCTCAGGGTGGCTTTAAACCCAAGCAATACTGCTGGATACTGCTAGGAATTAGGAGAGGAATGTTGCTGAATATAATGAATAGCAAAGTTCTAGAGGCAAGGTAGAAGCAGCAGAAGGACCTGGGGGTGTCGTAGAAGTCATGTCCCTTCATCTCCTGAACCCAATGCTTACCAGAGCTGTTCTTTTCAAAACCAAAGCCTTCGAGAGAGCCATGGGGGCTAGACCTATTTCCCATACCTAGGAAAAGAGGCATGAAAGGAGCTTTACAAAAGAAGACTGAATTCAGCAAGGTGCTGCTGCATCTGATGAAAACAACTTTACCAGTGTTTATTTTTATCCCACCAGTATTATTTTTATAAATAACAAGGCAGTGAATATATCTAATACTCCTTTCTCCTCCCCCCCCAAACAACCTTGTGAGGTGGGTTGGGTTGAGAGAGAAGGACTGGCCCAAAGTCACTCAGTTAAGTTTCCTGTCTAAGGCAGGACTAGAACTCACAGTCACCTGGTTTCTAGGCCAGCACCCACTACCCTAAGCTGCCTCTGCGTTTACATTCTATTCATTCAAATAAGGAAGAAACGGGGACAAACTGTCCACTGAAATAAGAGTCAGATATTTTTTTAGAACTGCCTCCTCTTATATGAAGAAAATATACCACCAGAGTGTACATATGCAAATGAATTGCTGGAATCAGATTATTGGATTTGAACAGAAATTGCCTGACAGCATTTCCCTAAGCTGTTCCAGTGTCAGAGTGAGGTTGTAGCAACTGACGTCCTGGCTAAAGAGAGGCACAGAAGCAGAATAAATTTTACTTCCATCATCCTAACAATAAAAGCCACATGGAAATGAAAGAACCATATCCTTTCTAACTCTCAACAGGTGTCCCTTCAATTCAATTAAAGGTTTGCTGTAAGTGGCTTATTATTCTCACCTGACCACAATAATTTGGTCTAGAATTATAATTCTACTATAGCTCTAATGCATGCCTCCAGAATATTTGAAAAGGCAAAATAGATGGTTCAATATCTCCCCCACCCTCCACTGTTGCCAGAAGTAATTGGATAGTATCATTCTCAACAATAGTATTCTCTTCCCTCGCTTATTCAGAACCAGGAAATCATGCTCACTTTAGTATGGAAAAAAGGAGGGAAAATGAGAAAAAGGATAATAAAATTTCATATTTTTTACTGAAAAAGCTAATACAGGGGATCTACACAGACATTATGGTCTTATCTTGGCAATATTGGTTACCTGTTGAAGGCAGATCTTTAGGTGGCTGAGTAACACACTGAGGCAACAGCACATCTGAAAATAAAGTGCTTGCCAGGTCCTATAAGGTAAGCAAAGGGCAGTGTGATGAACCGCCAAACAGAAAGCCCTTCTATATGGTAGTTGTTGAGAGTATCCAGATTTCTCTCTTGCCACTTACCTGTGCAGTAATTCGCACCTTCTGATATAAGCTGTTGCCATGGAGAGGATCAGGAGGTCCTGTGAATCCTACAAGGCAGAGGAGAGAGATGGTGAGGCAGCGAAAGGGTAGCATCAACCAAAGTAGCTGAGTCTGTTTCACAGCAACGGAAAATACCTTATACAACAAGTTCCATATGAATAATCCTAGTATAAAACATGGCTCCAACAGAGAAGGTAGTAGAAATAGCAATAGTACTTAAGGCTTATATACCGCTTCATACAGCACACTCTAAGTGGTTTAGAGTCAGCATAGTGCCACCAACAATCTGGGTTCTCATTTTACCGATCACAGAAGGATGGAAGGTTGAGTCAACTTTGAGCAGGTCAAGATCAAACCCCTGGCAGTGGGCAGAGTTAGCCTGCAATACTACATTCTAACCACTGCGCCACTGCTCCTACACACCACAATAAAAAAGAGTGATATAATAAAGATTACTTTTGACTTTTGTGTTGATGCAGAATAAATAGGTTTTATGCGTACAAATGTGTGCAGGAACTACAATACTTAGAAATATTGCCAATCCGTTTCTCCCTCCCTTTCCCCCCATGCCATAGGAAATAGAGAAGTGAGCAAGAGAGATAACAAATGTTAAAGTCTATTAGGAGCAACACTTTCAACCTATCTAAAACATAAAAATAATTAAAAATATTTATATTATTGAAATCAGTCTTCTTGGGGGGGTAAGATACTTTAAAATTGATAGCACAATGATAGTTCTGTAATCCTCATGGACTACTGATGACAAGATCTGGAGAGGTAATAATTGTATTCTCCCATTTGCTTCTAGCATAGTGTCGATTCCATGTAGGTCTAACCCACAAGATAAGCAGGATCTATTCCCTGATGGTTATATAACTAATAGTTATATTAGAGCTGAGAATCAAGAACTCACTTTGGCCCAAACTTGCTAACTAGCCTTAGACAAGCCAATCTTTCCTCAGTGTCAAACCCTTCAGTTGTACTATATGACAATAACATTTATTTATTTATTTATAATCATATTTATATACCGCCCTTCTCCCCGAAGGGACCGAGGGCAGTGCACAGCCATTATAAAAACACGACGTAAACAATAACATACAACAATAGACACAATTAAAACAATTTAAAATACAAAAAATATAAGGCTGATTTAAGATCCG
>JANHFO010002324.1:917979-930522 GCA_032468095.1 Pareas carinatus | reverse complement strand
TCAATGCTGATGGTGTTCAAATGGTGCTCCAGTTGTTTTGGGATTGCACCTAAGGCGCCTATGACTATTGGGACTACTCTTGCATCCCTTTGCCACAGTTGTTTTATTTCTACTTGTAGGTCTACTTCTTTGTCTTCTATTCTGCTGTATTCAGACACTGCCACATTCATTATCCAGACTTTTTTGCCTTTCTTATGGACAATTGTTAAGTTTGAGGTGTTCTTTTTATAACAACACCTCGGGCTTCATTTTTAATTTTATTATTGTTCTTGTTGTTGTTGTAAAGGGAAGCTAGATGGGTCACGCTCATCTGGTGGGAAGGAAGAAAAGAGTTTTAGCTAGTTTCATTCACCTCCTATTTAACATCTATATCGGTGTTTTTTCAAATTTGTCGATTTTGAGATGTATGAACTTCTGCTTCTAGAATTCTTCATCTATGGAGCCCCAGAATTCCTCATAGTGTCTGTGAAACTCTGAGGGTTGAAGTCCACAAGTCTTAAAAGTTGACAAGCTTGAAAATACTGATTAATAGACCTAAGCTGTATGAGGTTAAAGATCATCAGTACATACCCAATTATACTTCTATTCCATGCCAGGCAAGTGATACTGTTCAGATGGTGTCTTAGTGCCTAGAAATTGAAAGGTTCTGGATGGGGAGGAACCGGTTGCAACTCAACCCTAGCAAGACAGTAATGTTGTGTTCCCTCCCCCCCCACACACACACACTACTGGACCAGAGAGAACATTTATGTCTCTGGATGGGTAACTTTTAGGGGCCCTCCTAGAAAAGCAGGTGGCAGCTGTGTGTGTGTGTGTGGACTTTACACAAATTAATCTTGTGCACCAATTGCATCCACTCATACCTTAGTAACTTCCCATTTGGATTACTGCAACACACTTTATATGAGACTACACTTGAAGACCTTCCGGCAACTACAACTGGTCCAGAATGCAGTGACATAGTTTTGGGTGCCCTGCCCCTGATTAATGCCAGAGATGAGTGAGCTGCAGCAGCTCCTAGTTTCTTTCTGGATGCAATTTAAAGTGCTGGTTATCATCGCCTTTAAGGCTGTATGTGGAACAGAGCTGAGTTGTTGGCAGAACTGCCTCTCTGAAGATATCTGCCCTTTCTACTAGGTTAGATAAGGTGGATCCATTCCAGATTCAATCCCTTAAATATAGTCAACTGATGGGACCTCAAGTACCCCTCAGTGGCCATCACATTTGGAATAGTCTCACATCTGAAAGATTCCTACCCTTTTAGCCTTCCAGAGGGCCATGAAGCCCTGGCTATTCCTGTAAACATTGGACCAAGATGGGGTTATATTGCGGGACTGTTTGGTGTGGAACCTGAAGAGAAGGGTACTTTTGTTTTATCAGTGTTTTTATGAATTGGAAGTTGTCTAAAGTCATTATGCGAGGTAGGCAACCATAACATAAGTCCCAAAAGTAAGGAAGTAAACAAATGTCAGAAAAATAGAGAGATGGAGAAAGTCCGTTCTTCAAGATGTGACTGCTGTCTTTTCAAGATCCTGTCCCTTTCTGGACTGTTGCATGAAGGCACGCATTTGTATGTATTCCTTTTTTAAATGGAGACCACTGCACAGTTTGCCTTTACTGTGCTGGGGAACAGATGCCACTTACCAGTGTAAATTATCTCGTAAGGTCTGAATAAGAGAGAATGGTAGGAGTTAATCATATTCTTTTGAGTAAAGTTTGGCAGAGGTTAGAAATCTCTAGGTGGCTTAAAAGCCTAAGTGGAACAAACTGGAAAAAAACAAATACATACCCAGAGCAGAATAGTACATTATGTCCATGGTATCTCATAAGCACAGGGTCTAGGGACTACTAAACTTTTGTCGTTTATGAAAATATTTTAAACTACTTTTAAAACCTCAAAAATCTGGACATGTGAAAAGTAAAATAAAATTTCATATATCCTAAAATTGAGGTAATATTTATTACATATGTGCTTACCTGACTTATTTCTTGCGACTTATTGAAGAATATGTCTCCAGACAGACCTTTGTATTCTTAACTATCTGGATTATTACTGTGGTGAAGGCCTACAAAGATAAAACCTACTTAGGGCTTACCAGGGTTTTAGTGTCCCTTGCACAATCTGCATTTAATTGGAGCTGATATTTGCAGGCCTCAGTTTATGGCAAATGCATTGCTTCCAATATGTCTGAACATGGAAACTTGAAAAAGGATGTTTGTGCCAAGGAATTTGCAAAGCTGATGGAGTGCTTCACAGAGGCTGTGAGTTTCTTGCATTTTGTTTTTCATTTCACACGGTTAACTTTTCACTTGGGAGTCTGTTAGGAGCAAAATATGCTATAAATGCAGAGGTACATTAAAAAAGGCTGTTGTCCTTTTTTCTATTTGGTAGCTGGAAATGTAGAGGGCTAATCGAGAAATCATGGAAATAATCCTAGTTTACAAGCATTAGGACAATAGTTCTCTCCTTCCCTCCCCCTTATTAAAATAGAAGTTCACATTTGCTGCAAACAATTTATAGCACTACAAATTGAAAGGAAGCACAGTAATAAATAGCACCAACAGCGATTAGAGCTTTGCTTTGCTTTTAGGACTATCTCACTGAATTGTTATTTTTTATCTGTTGTATATTTTTACAGATTTTATGCTTGTTTCTTTATCTTTGGTAGAAGAAATAGTTTTTTGGGGAGAGGTTAAGTTTGGGAGTGCCCAAATACTTTTGTACTTGTAGGAAAGCACTTTATATTTGAAAATCAGGGATTGGCAAAAGGGCTGCCAATCATTCCTTCTGCTAGAAAACCACATTACCTAACAGAAACATGTGGACTTAATCTGAAACTTACCAATGCTATTATAGGAGTTTGTTCATTTATGTTATAGCTTATAAAGAGTTTGACCAAAGAAACATCTGAAAGAAACTACTAAAAATATTGTGTGTGTTTCTTTGAGATGAGCTCATTCCTCTCCATATGGAAGTTAGGAGAATCTATGTATTTAGATATACTAAACAAGACAGTTTTTACACGGGATGTGCCCCATTTTACAATATTTTGCCACGATTGTTAAGCGAATGCAGCTGTTAAATGAATCTGATTTTCCTCATTGACTTTGCTTGTTGGGAGCCAGCTGTGAAGGTTACATGACCATCACTACCTGTCAGGGCATCTGTTATAGATGCATACCAGTTGCCCAAGTGTCCAAATTTTGATCACATGACCATGGGGGATGCTGCAACGATCATAAATGTGAAAACTGGTCATTTCAGTGCCATTGTTAACTATGGTCAATAATAACTGAATGGTTGTAAGTCAAGGAAGGATAGCAGAGAAGTGATCCATTTCAAAATTTCAATGGTCTTATGCTACAGGATATATCGTTGTAAATATATTTACATAATTCTTAATACTTATTCTAACAAAATTGGTCTTTCTTTGCAGGCAAAAAGGAATGTAAAGACTTGAAATGGAAACTGGTGGCAAATCTGGGATTTATAGCTGTTTTCAGCACAGAAGAATAAAGAACTTTTCCATCTGTCGTATATTGAGCTCCAAAAGTGGAATATTCCCAATGTGCCAAAGAGCTAATGGTTTTTCAACTTATGCATGTGTGTACTGTAAGCACATTCTGAATTTTTTTTAAAAAAATGTAAGACTATGGGGATTTTAATTTAAACATGGGATGAGCAATATAATTTCTGAGAGTGACAAAAGGCAAAGTTCAAGGCTGAGAAGTATAAACCCAGAAAATATATAAATACCATTTAATTCAGATTTTTGTAATGTTACAATTTCTATTAGCAAATATGTCAGGTTCCCTTTGGTAAAATATGACATTAATATACCAGCAGCCTTTTCCTATCAGTGGAGTGTCTGTTAAATTAGCTACTTCTACCAATTTTGCCCTGAGGATTTACTAATTCCCTTCTTATTTACAGGAATAAAATAGGATACTCCGGTACATCTTGCTTAAGCTACTTTATATTGTTAATTCCAGCTCCTGAAAATCTGGGGCAAAGAAAGCCCAGGGTGGCCAACTCCCTAGCAATCATTGGTCATTTACCCAAAAATATCCAGTTATGGTACATAAAAAATCCCAGCATTTGCAAATTTGAATATTTGATTTCCCTTTGGAATATGAATTTTCTCACTAAAGCTTTGGAGGAAAAAAATCTAATCAGTGAAATTGCCTAAGGACCAAAATGTGTTTGCATATATGTGCCAAGGTTCCACAGAGCAGCTCAAAATCTAACTAGTAACAATATGAAGACTGGGGCAGAGCTGTACCTCTTGGTTGGTTAGGAATGCTAAAGCCTCCATAATGTTAAGGTTCCTGAGTTTCTAAAACTCCTAGGGGATTTGCCGAATACTGCTCAGATCTAGAGTCATATATCAACTAGGTGGATTTCTAGAATGCAACCTTGGTCATAAAACAGAAATGGTTACCTTTGTATTAATGTTTATGAAAGTATTAAATGGATGCAGATTGGTCTAGGGATGAAGGCCCCAGGCTAGAAAGCTGGAGACTTGAGTTCTAGTCCCTCTTTAGGCATAAAAGCCAGCTGGCTGATCTTGGGCCAGTCACTCTCAGCCCATGACGACAGGCTCAGGCAACAAGCTGGTTTGTTGGGTCAATTCCTGTTGCAACCAATAGACCAACGTTAGTTGATCTGAAAAAAAAAGTGTGAGGGAACGCTGCCCTTGTGGGGAAAACGCTAGGAAAGAAAACAAGTTTATGAAAGTATTAAATATATAACTTTTACAAATCTGCCAGTTAATTATAACTGTGTCTCAGAAAATTGTTGGATTGAACTCTGGCTGGGAGCAAGTAGTTTTCATCAGGGCGATTAATAAAATGTCTAGAAACTCTGTAATACAGTAGTGAGTTCTGTTGGTGGCATCTGAAATCAAAACAGTGTAAAAGCAAGAAAATGCATCAAGATCCTCAGACATTTCCTCAACTGTGTATATTGTCTACAACAAAGCAGTGTTGATGTCCTGTGTTGTGTAAACCAGCTATTTTCAATAAGGAAAAAAAGGCTCGGGTAAAATGCTTCAGTTTTTTTTTTATTGATTTGTGCAGGTTAGCCATAATCTCTGGGACTGGTCATTGAACAACATTGCAAATTGGAAATTTTGCTGTAGCAGCAAGTGAGGAACTCCAGATGAAATCCAGGGCTGCCTTCTGTCTGTGTGTTTCTTTGTAATTGCTTGGAGATGGATTGTTTAAAACTCAGTTGTTCTGTGGAGGAATGCCAGAAGTATCTTTGGTCCTTCAATTACAGCAGATGGTCACACTGTGGCCAGGGAAACCATCACAGGGCGTTCATAGCCCTTCGCATTAAAGCCATGTGGTTCATATTTACAAAAAATAAAAGTAAATCACATTTACATACTGTAAGAGCGATCCAACCACAAACTAATTGTGCTTTGGGCAGAACTGTTCAATGGTCGTGTGGAATATCATACTAAATCAGTCTTTCCCCACCTAATTTCCCCCTCAAGATGCCCAGCCAAGTCAAAGAATGGCAAAATAACTGGGAATCTTGGGTTAGGAAATGTTGCACTCAGCCATAATTAAATCCAGGAGTAAACAAGCTGATTTCTTGCAACTCTTTTTGGACTATAACACCTGTAATCACTGGTCGTGCTGATTGAGTTTATGGGTTTTGTAGTCCAAAATGACTAAAACTATCAACTTGGATATTCTTGGTTTAGTGTGATGAGAATGAATTACCGCATGCATATTATTTTCAAATATGGCTTGCAAGGAGTTTGGAACCTCTAGTTTCCATTTAGCCGTGACTTCTGTTAAACCATGTCAGTGCTAAACATAATTTGAAACACAAAGACCACAATTTATTTCGGAGATGATATATGACAAACTATTTGACCAAACAGAAGCTCAAGCTTCCAAACACCATATGGCCTCTGCTGGTGGAAGTTTGGGAGGGGATTATAGTTAAGCTGAAGACCCTCTGCAGCTTATTGCAAAATCACAGTTTAATATGATGGTCAAACAGGACCAATGAGATGCCTGAGGAAAAGTTAGAACAATAATGTTTGTAACAAAGAAAAATGTCCCTTGAAATAGTCAAGTGGTACCAGCCACATTTCTCTGACTCCCTGAATGGAAATACAGCAAATACACTTCACAGACAAGATACAACAATGGCACTTCCTCCCTCCCCTCAATTTCTATTCCACGTTGCAGGCCAAGCCACAATCTAGAAGCAACATCCACTTCATTATTTTTCTCCTCTAGGAAAATAAACTGATAACTGACTTTGATAGTTAGCTCTTTATAGCCAAATTCCATTGTTTCTGGAGAATCTCAGATGAGACGGGCAAATATCTTTGGATATTAGTGACCATCAAATGTCCAGAATTTAAATTTGCTGTATCTTTTGTTAACACAATCCTTGGGACTGTTAAGGACACCTAGAACAAGCCAATTGTGTTCAAATGTGGAAGCTTGCCAACTTTAGGACGGGACTAACAGATTTCACATACTGGAATCTCCTGAAGAACTGAAAGGGATATGGGGGGGGCAACTAAGTTACCTTAGATGCACTCATAAAATGGCAGAAAGAGGTAGATGGCCTACTTTGATAGGGCCTCCTTGAAATAGTTTCACTTAAGCAAGCATCTTGCAAGGCTTTTTATACACAGTATGGTTCTATAATGGACTTAAGACAGGTATGTTTTTTAAAACATAGACCTACATTTTGATAACCAAGAATGAAGAAGAAAAAATAGGTTACTTTTATTATTGCTAATACCAGACCTGGTTGAAAAAGATCAGATGAGCTTGTAAGCCACTGTAAAAATGCGCTTGTTAGCCATCAAGGCCACATACTTAAGAATGTATCATTGAAGGGATACTCTACTTTCAGGCGTTTACATAACTTCTTTCATCTTGCAACCATTTCCAAAAGCCAAGTCAACCCACTGAGCAAATGGTAGAACACAAAAACGCAAACATTAATTTAAAGGGAGGTAATAGCCACATACCCATAAAGGGATCTAAAATAACAGATAGGTCAACAGACCTAACCCTAGACAAAGAAACAAAGTATTTGAGCAGAAATAAAAACATACATGCTTCTTTGGAAAGATGACGAGCGTAAAGCATTTTCAGAACCTAGGCAATAAATGAATTGGGGTTTTGCACTCAAGTTACCAGCGGAGGCGAGATCGTTTTGAAGAATGAAACTGGCTGGCAGCATGGAAACCCCTCTTTCCTCCAGAGCAAGCAACAATGCTCAGTCATCGGGGCCCAGTTCAGATCGAGCCAGCTGACCTGGGTTGCCAACGGTTATACACCAATGACAGTTAGCTGCATAGCAGACAACTTTAAGCAGCTGGCGGATTCCTACATTTCCCCAGAGTGCAAAGACTTTCACTCCTCTTCTTCTCCCGCTGGTATCTGTTTAATCTGTCGGCTGTGAAGGGCTTGCTGGGCACCTCCTGCTGCCTGATTGAACCTAGTGTCTAGTGCGCTACGAAGGTCATTGACTTTGACATCTGGGACGGGGTTAAGTCCAAATATTACACCTTCCACCTCTTCTTCCAGATCTCTCCTTTTGCGGCGCAGGTCCAGGTCCGCTTGTAGCTTGAGGTCTCTGTTGGGCTTGACCTTTTCACGATCCCTGGACCCGGGCCTAACCATGTCTGCCTGTAAGATACGGTCACCGTCAGCTTCATGCAAGCTCTCTGGGATCCTTTGCTCTCTCTTTGAATCATGCCCTTGTTCATTGGCGTTATTCAGCTGTGGATGATGGGCTCCAGTGTCCATCCTCTCTTTACTCTTGACCCCCTGGCCCTGCAATCTGTCACCCTGGTCCGAAGGTAAGCCCTGTCTTTCCCCATCTTGGTCAACTTTCACAGTTTCCTGGACCTCCAATTTCCCTGGTTCGCTATCAGCAACCTTTGGTTTAAGTGGAATGTCTGGATCATGGACGTCTTTTTTAACCTCCTTGGCAAGGGACTCGCTCTCAGAAGCCCTATGAGGAATCCTTCCCTCAGAACCATGGATGTTGGCTACCTCTGGTATCTCTCTTTGGCTTTCGGCCCTTTTCACAGCCTCCTTCCTTTTCTCAATATTGTCTTCCCCTTGAATCTCCTGTCCTTTCACATCTTCAACCTTGGCTTGCTTTTCCTGGTGGAGTCCATCAGGCCTAGCTATCTGTGAATCACTCCTGACAGGCTCCAATTCCTCCTTCTGGTTTGCTTTAGCTTGGTGTTGTACAATTTTCACATCATCATTTATTTTAGCCATAAGGTTTTTAGAGGGAATTTCAGTGAATTTGTTTTGTATAGGATTTATGTCTTCTGGACCAGTGTCCTGCTGTTTTTTAATTTCATCAGGATCTTGGGGCTGGTTATCAGGCAGATACAAAGGATGACCCAAGTTATCACTTAGTATATTCTCCGGAGCATTTTCAATTTTGTTTTCAAGGTGATCTTCTCTCTCTTTACTCTTGGTCAAGGATAGGCCATGTTCCAGCTGGATTTCTATTGCAAAGAGAAGTGGAGAGCTCTCAGTTATTGTATAAGCAATGCAGCAAGCTAAAAAAACTCTACTACCCGCTAAACGGTTTACACAGAGGCCCTCGGAGAGTCACTCAGTACCCTCTCTATTACATCTGACTACCAAAGTTACATTAATTGCATTCACTGTAAAATTATAAATAAGATGTCAACATGGGTCTTAAGCAGTACCTTCTGTTTTGGTTTATAGCCTTCCTCTAGTTTTGAACAAGTGCTGGGGTGCATGGAGATTTCCTCAAACTCTAATATCATTTCCCTTCTACTTCACTGACTCCCCACTCCTTTGTCATGTCCAAGTACACATATGCTAACATTTTCAGACCATGAAGCAGGCTTCTATCTTAGCTTCCAGAATTAAGACAGCTTTTAACGGATTGTTTGGAGAGGGCACTGGAGAAGCTGTAGTGGCGCAGTGGTTAGAGGGCAGTACTGCATTCTACTTCTGTTGACAGTCGGCTGCCAGTAAGTTCAGCAGTTCGAGTCCCACTGAAGGTTGACTCAGCCTTCCATCCTTCCAAGGTCGGTCAAATGAGGACCCAGATTGTTGGGGGCAATATGCTGATTTCTGTAAACCACTTAGAGAGGGCTGTAAAGCACTGTGAGGCGGTATATAAGTCTAACTGCTCTTGCTAAGGGTCATTTCTCTAGGCGGATTTTATAACAGCTCCACGAGCAACCTTCTACAATGCTTGCGTATGGCGGGGTTTGTTTGGTTTTACCTTGCTTTGGCTTTTCCTCGCCTCCGTCCTCTTGCCTCTGTTGGTGGATCTCTTTGTGTTGTTCCTCAATCACTGCTAACAATTTTGCCTGCTGATCTAAGAGTTGCTTTTGCTGAACCTGCTGTTCCTTTATCACTTGCAACAGGACATCATGGTCTAGCGGCTTCTTCTCATCTCCTGGAGGGGAGGGAGAAACTAAAGCTAGAAGGAATCTATCCATGTGGTCTACTGAACATCTTCAAGGAGAAAGTCAAGAAGACCTCTGTGCCTGTTATGGTCTCTGCCATATTTGCATATATACTCTGTGCTTCTTTAATCTAGAGGTAACATGCTCATTCTTAGGTTTGGGCTTCAAGAAGCCTGATTTCCCAATCGCCTTCTAGAAAGGCTTTGCCAAAAAGGATAATTATTATGGCATTCCTGAATCGTCTTGCAAATCTTCTTGATCTACGCCATGAAGATCAACAGCATACTGTGCAAATAAGCAGAAAAGGAACTCTCGTCCCAAAGGGAAATCAAGTAATAATCCCAGCAAACTACACATCCTGGCATGATGTAAAGTAAAAACAGGCAAACTGGGAATTTAAAAACAAAAGGATTCTCACAGTCACATAGTCAAAAGAATTGGACTTAAAAGAAACAAACCTTTAAGCAAAAAGTTCATATATGTTTATACAGACACACATCTATAGAGGCATGAGAATCCCTACAGTATTGCATTGTTTTCTTCTTTTTGTTATTTTATAATTTTACCTTTTACTCTCTGTTCTGTTTATTAAATAAGTAAAGCAAATATAGGGAAAGAGGTAGACTTAAAAGGGTCAGTCCTGCCCTCCTAAATGGTCCCATATTTTCTCATTGTCTAGGAATCTTTCCTGTTTTACTTGGATATCATTTTATATTCTCAGATACCATGATCATCTACTTTCTTGGGAAGTAAATGAGAACATATATGAATACCCTAAACCTCTAAAGCAGCTTTCCCCCAAGTTGGTGTCCTTCATCTGAGTTAGGACCGCAGCTCCCAGAATTCTCAGTAACCACGATGAAAGGGGAGAATCATCCTGAGCCAGAAGACTGTGAATCCTGCCTTAGGCCCAAAGCAGAAAACCAACCGGGTGACCTTGGGCCAGTCCCTCTCTCATAGCCCTAGGAAGAAGAAGAAGGCAAACCACTTCCCCAAAAGGTATCAAAGGAAACAACATGGGGTTTTCCATGTGTGGCACGAATCAAAATTGCTTTGAAGGCAGCATGTCTATGGAGACCTCAAAACCATTCAGCTCATGGTTGTCCCAACCTTCCCCTGTCCCGAAAAGATGGCCTTCTTGTGTCCACCCCCCTTTGAAACTTTTTGCTTCTTATCCATGAAGCTTCTTTGGTCCTAACTGGTGGGGAATGGAAGGATTTGCATTCTTAGCACTCTAAGGGTTGGTCGTTAGCACTGAGAGTCCTTGAGGATACTTGAGGGGTTTAATCTGTATCCTCAGAGTCACCGGACTCAGATTGCAAACAGGTGTGGCACCATCTTGGGACTGCTGAAAGACTGCATTGTAAGCAGGAAATGGGTGGTATCTTGAAGGCACCAAAAAACACAAAAGGCTAGGAATTCTAGGAGCTGCAACTCTAGTATATCTGGAAATCATTTTGAGGAAAACTGCCCTCTTGCTTTTATCAAGCTTTCATATCTTTTAAATGCAGCTTTTTTCTTCTTTTTTCTATAGGGACATCTGCTGTTTTTTTAAATCTTTCTTTTCTCAACAGAGTTCACAACCATTCCATTCTTAGCATATATACTCATAAGATATAATGCATCCAAGAGTTCTTACAACCCACTGAAAGAGTTCTGGTTGTTACCTATACACTAAACTAAACAGGAAAAATGCTTATTTTAGAATACAAGCGCTCCATTGAACATCACAGGCATTACTTAGTTCAGAACAGTTTCACAGGACCCCACAGCACAGGTTCAGAAAGAACTATTCTTTTCCGGAACAAGCAGACATACTTTGAGGTAACCAGTTATATATCAGCAACCTGGAGATCTCTGGCTAGCAACTTATAAACACGTTAAATGTTATCAAGACAATGGGGAGCAAATTAATGTAAAGTTAATTGCCAGTAGGGGTACAGATTAGAGAAAAGAGATGTAAGGTAATAATCAGTTTGTCTTAGCATTAACCCCATTGGAAAACTGTCTAGGGAAATCAGAAGATTTCGACTGGCAAGGGGACAAAATCATTTTCATAGGCCTGAAGGACTTCTGAACAAAACATATATAGAAGTATTCAAAACACAAGAGAGCCGGCAAGAGTAAAACTATTTTTAGAAAATCTACTGCTATGATCATTCTTCATAGTCATATATAAAACGATGAGTTGGAGGACGTCTAACAGGAGCCTACTTTGAAGTTCTGTTTAAGTTGTCAGACTGGAAGGCACTGCGTTTTGACTGAAAAGGGAAAAGCTTCTGAAGCCCAACAGCTCTCCTAATGCTGGTGACTTTTGAAGTGTTGAGAGAAAAGAGGAAAAAAAGGAGAGGCGAGGCTGCTCTGTTTTAAAATATTGGCCACTCAGATGCACACAACTCCAATACAATCACTTCTATTTTGAGTAACTGGGAACCCTGGTTGAGCAGGCCATCCCTTCAATTAGCAGTAGCTTTAAATGGAACATGATTCGATGATAAGCAAATGGCTCTACGAGAGCTGGTTATTTGCCCTTCACCAAAATAACAGGATTGCATTGCTTTGGCACTTGTAGCCCTAGATGGGACATTCTGAGATTATCCCAAGACAAAATTGCCTGGCCTTGCAATCTAGTTTATATCTATTTTCTCCTTCATAGTACGATTAAAGAATTTGGCCTATGCATATACAGCACAACACCCATACACCAAAGGCTGCCAGGGAAACAGATGGTAACCTCAGTGTGGGTGTGGGTGTGTGCGCGCACGTGTGCATATGTATACACATCTGCTCTGGGGAGGAAGGACAATGCTTACCTTCCAGCTTGCTGTCGGACTTCTCTTCTGCATTACGAGCCTCTCTCTGCTCAGTTTGGGCTGGCCCAAACTTCTCTGAAGAAGCGATGTCTTTTTTAGCATCTGAAAGGAAGAAACGGATAGATATTTATTTTGAACACCCCAGACCACCAGCCTCATCTCCCCTGTTCCCTTCGCAGGCTTGGCCCAGTAACACCAGGGCCCATCTTGATGACGGATCCTAGGATCAAGAGGGATGGCAGGCGGCCAATTCCCCCCCCTTTCCTACTCCCTCC
>JANHFO010002324.1:860610-871413 GCA_032468095.1 Pareas carinatus | reverse complement strand
CTGAACTTTTGATGGCTAATGGCAGATGGCAGTCAGCAGAAATAGCCTGCAGGGCTGCTTTTAACCACTGCACCATCACCATAATGGTGAAGGTGCTGGCCTAGAAACCAGGAGACTGCAAGTTCTAGTATCGTCTTAGGCATGAAAGGCAGCTGGGTGATTTCAGATCAGTTACTTACTCTCAGTCCAACCCACATCAAAGGGTTGTTATTTGTGGGGGAAATTGGAGAGAAGGAATATTATGTTTGCTGCCTTGAGGTATGAGGGAGGGAGGGAGGAAGGAAGAAAGGCCCTATCAGAGACAAGTACCTCCACAAAAGACAAGATATAGATGCTTTGTTGCTGAAGCAGACCCTGCTGTGATCCCTTCTAGTATTTTTGTTTTATACAGACAGTTCTGGCAGCATTTGCTAATTCATCTTATCAAAATAATTGCTTAGTTAAGATATGGGGAAATTTAAACACCATATATGTACACTAATCACACATACCATGTTCCAGCCCTGCTTAATGGAATTTATGGTTTGCAAATCCTGAACTGGCAGAATAGTTTATAGTTTCTCACAGTTAATTCTTTATGGACTTTTTTCCCCAGAAGATTTTTTTAAATAGTTTTTTTAATTGTAGAGAAGAGTACAGGGCAGGAAAGATTTAAAAGATAAATAAATAAAAATTCTCACCATGACATAAAAGGCAGTGACCACCTTTAGCGAGGCGGCAAAAATGGAGCTCATGATTTTAACTGACGGCTCATCCAGACTATCATAAGTTGGAAAGACCTGTCTGCAAGACACAGTCAAACATTGGTTAGAAAATGTTGTCAGGAAGAGAAATATTCAATCCAGTGCGCAGTTGCCACTATAAAGGTAATCCCAGCATCTGCCCACAAGACTCCTGTCACGCTACAGTGGTTTACATTGCCAATGCCAAGAGATTTTAAACATTCCCAAGTTTTAAGTGTTACACAACTACGCCTGCTCTCCTCCTCTATGCCACTGCCACGTGTGCAATGTAAATATTTCACATTTCGGGGGGGAAAGAAAGGGGGGTTGGGGAAAGTGACGTTGTAACTGGAATGACCACTTGTTTGAGTCAAAGACGGATGGCAGAGCTCCAGACAGCACTCTGAAGATTATTGCTCTTGGAGCATCCTGGGTTGATAATTAAAGCAATACGGTGTTTACAGAATAAGAAGCAGGGAAGGAGCGAAAGCATCGGATTGTCAAAGAGAAAAGTTAAACAACCAAAACTAAACACTGTGCCTGTCATATTTCAGCACTAATGCTTGAGACCAAGCTTCCAGAAAACTGAAGGAGCCAATTACACGGGGTTTGGGTGCTTATATAAGCTTGTTCCCAACATCAGGTATATAATTTACTACAGCAGCTGGAGGTTGCATAGATCTAATTTGGAGGCTGGCAAGGTTTGAATGGTTGGGGGCAGCAAAAAATAAATAAAAATCCAGTAAATGTCTAAGTATCGTCTCTGGAAGGGGTGTGGCTAAAATTGTTTTGGCCATTTTGGGCTTTGTGGGAAGGTTAAGGATAGCAACGGGAAGGGAAGTTTCCCAGAAGCAAACTGCTCCCAGACCGAATCGTAAAACAACTTCAAATCCCCCCCAAATAAATATGTTCTATCTTTTTTTTTTTAAAAAAAAGAGGATTTTAGATGTGGGGATGGAAACAGGAGGCCTATGAAACACAAGCTGCTTTTTCCCCCACCTTTAAAACTACCCCAGAACACAATTACAAACTGGGTGTTGGGGGGATATAATTTAAAACCCGAGTGATAGAGCTCTCTTTCTAAGCAGTCTCCTATAAAAGGAGAATGAGTATCAGTATGAAACTTGAGCCAGTCTGGTCTAGTGGTTAAGACAACAGGCTAGAAAGAGGGAGACCGTGAGTTCAAGCCTCACATTAGCCATGAAAGTCGGCTGGATGACTTTGGGCCAGTATATCTCTCTCAGCCCAACTCACCTCACAGGTTTGTTGCTGTGGAGTAAATACGAGGAGGAAAATATGTTGGATATGGACTCCAAGATACTGCCTTGAATTATTTATAAATATAATATAACAAAGAGGGGGAGGATATATAAATAAAATCAGTCCAGCTTGATTATTCTTAACAATCCTACTAAGGCCTCTGGAAAAATAAAAAGGACAAAACCTTGCATCCTTCTACCGCAAGCCCAGAATTACAAAACAAACTACATACTAATCCTGAAACATAGCCTATACCCAAAGCAGTCTTGCACATGGGGAAGGTGCTAATGAGAAATTCCCTTTTTAAGCTAATGAACCAAATCAGATATTTGCATTTTAAAAATATTAACAGCAAGCATTGCCCCCTGATGAAGAGAAGGTTGGTTTTTAATGCCTGCATTTTCTTGATTAAAACTGTCCCTACCATTATGATGGATGCAGAATGGATTTTTTTTAACAAGGGGAACCTTTCTAGAGAATGGAGAACCGGGAGAATTAGCCCTTCTTCCTTAGCTCTTTACTGCATACCTCACTTTTTTTTAAAGTAAAACATGAATGTTCATGAATCTCCTTGAACCTATTTGTTCATTCATTCTGAGGCTGGACAAGTAGTAAGAAAGCATTCTGTGAAATTCTGAGTATGCAATTAAAAAAAAGTGAAATTAAAACTTTCCTCAACTACACCGGCAAAGGACTTCTGACTGCCTAAGAACAGATCATAAAATTATTGTTGCCACCATATTCTCCTTTTGAACTTCCCCATGGCATTTGCCTGGATACTGTTGGGAGACAGGCGGCTGACTTAGAAGAGCTTTTGGTGTGATCTAACAAGGAAACTCTTGGGTTTTTAAAAAGATGGTAGTTCAAAGAGACAGAAGATCAGAAGTCCCTCACCACCCCTGCTTTGTATAAACAAGCCCCAAGACATTTTGGCTTTCCAGACACAGAAGTAAAAGAGACTCTCAAACCCATCAGATGTGCAAGTCAAACCTTCTCTGCCAATCAGGACTCCAAGATGCATAACAAGCAATGCACCTTGCTGAGCACAGATTTTATTTTTAAGCTGAAATGTCCACCCTGAACGTCGGGTCAAGATCAAGGTATTTGAAAGCAGAAACCTTTGTCCGATAAACATTTCCTTATGATACAGGGATTCTTCACCACACTTGCAATCACAAAACGCTGCCCTCAGGGTGAACTGGAGAAGAGTATTTAGTCCAAATGCCTCTACATGTATTTCTCTATTTCCAAGATGAGCAGCAGGAGGAAAGCAGCAGAAGCAAGCAGCTTCAGAGTCTGAAATAGTTCTTGGTGAAGGAGGGGGGAAGAGTTATTTCTTTTGTGACCACGTTTCCATTTTGTTAAACATAAACACCCGTTGCCTGTAAAACTTTGAAAAGGTAAAATTGCAGGGTTAGGTTTTTTTTAGATTTTTCTGGGCAGGGTAGAATCCTGCTCAAAGAAAAGTCCTAATTCTGCAAAATGCAGAAATCTCAGGACAAAATATTTCATCAGAGTTGGATACCATCTTGCTTCATCTGATATAGGTGCACTCCCCCAGCATTACCATTCAGTTGTAAAGTGGAATGTGTTCCCTGTAATTCCCTGAGAGAAGAACACGCATTTATTTATGTACTTCAATTTCTAAGGCTGCCCACCAGACAATAACTCTGAGTGTCGTTACTACGCTATGAAAGAAGATGAGAGGAATTGAATTTTTGCAAATCTTAATAAAAATTGCTCTTCCCTCCCCGACTGAGGCATACAGCAACATTTTGTACCATACCAAATTCTGTTCTTTTCATTCTCGGCCTTTTTAATGTCTATAACATATATTTATCTCTCTATCTCTTATCGATTATCCCCTCCCTCTCAATTTCTACATTTACTGTATGCAAGTAAACAAACATGCACGCAATGAGAACAAAATAGATTTAGAAAGCAAATTTAAATGCACTTCTACTACTGTTTTAAAGATCGATTAGCAGAGAAATTGGGCCAAACGGCCATAAATGTGGATAGCCACATATAAAAGTGACGCAGAGCATAAATAGAGTCTTCATTCTCAATTCTTCAATATGTCATTCATATTGCACTGGCAATGACACCAACCAAGAACGGTGCCAGTCATTCCAGTTGGTTCATAGGAGGATCATCTATACCTCTGGCTGAAATATCTGATTCAAAGCTTACACCAGTATAGCTCATATTACAAAAGAGTTAACAGACAGGGACACTATCCTGAGGTCGTACAGGAAGGCTGCAGCAGAGCTGATGTTATATTTCTAGGCTTCCTGGCTCCCAGCCTCATGTGCAGTCTGTTAAACCATATGCTGCACACGAGGGACAGGGGGGGGAAGGCGGGGCGCAGAGGCATTTCTCTTTGAATTTGGCGATGACAACAAACCTTATTGCCAGAGACAGCCAACTCCACAAGCAAAGCATACTTGTGCATTCAGAAGCTATAGCAAGTGGCCAATCAATAATACATGTTACTTCTTTGCTTCTATCATAATGCCTCTTAAAAGTTTGGGGGTAAATTGACTGAAAGGTCAGTTATTACAGGCCTGGCAACTCTGGGATCCATCCATACGTGACATTACACAGGCCAAGAAATGTGTGTTATTCTTGCCCTTGGGAAAATTGATAGGATTTAACTTTCAGTTTGGCTTGCCACACCAGCGGTGTAGTCATCTATATTTAGAGAGATATGTGAATATACTAGTCCAGAACATATAATTTTGCTGTGTTTCCAACTCCCACCAAATGAAGGTTGGTTACTGAATGGCCACCACAAGAAAAAGGACAAATTTGGATTTTATAAACCCCTGCTGAGGTAACTAGGTAGCTATAAAAGAATGAATCAACCCTTCTGTCACCAATTATAGCAGAGACACTTAAAACTGAGTGAAGCACATTAAATCTGAGAAGCATAATTGGGAGAGTGGGCAGAGGGGGAGAAGGAGAGCCCAGATGTATCAAAGCTAATGCTAACAGTCCATTTTGGGTCCTCAACTGAGCGCACACACTTCTATGGTTTCACTGGGCCACTTTTCAGCCCAGCCACAAATGAAAGGGTGGTAGAAGTATTGCTACTAGATTGGAAATGGAAATTAACTGTGGATGAAAGCCTGCATCTGCCACAAGAACAAGTATGACAAATAAGGGCAGGCATGTGTTATACCCCCTCCCCAAATATTTTAAGTTCTTCATTCAAAATAAACTATGCTAGCATGCAGCATGGATTTTCGTTATTTCTTTTTTGTTGACAGACTCTGAGGGATTGAAGTGGGGGGAGAGAATGGCAGAATCAGAAAATGGAAGGCGGGGACGGTGAAGAACAGAACAGGGAAAAGCGTAAGGTGCAAAAATATCATTTCCAATGAATGGGAAGATGCCAGCAACTTACATTTCTTACCCTCCAGTCTGAAACTAGGAAGTTTTAAAAACTGTGTGTTTGTGTATGGGATGTGTGTATGGGTTAAACGAGAACTGAAAGACTTGAACCAAATTCTGAAAGGCTTCGCACTGTGCAACAAACAAAAAGAATGTGGGATCCAACTCCTGTCCGATGTCTGTAAGGGTAAATGGGACTTTATAATCCAGAAGGTCAAACTGACTTAAGAACAGCTAATTACCTTTTCCTTCAATAGTCTCTGTGAAAACATTATGTTGCTTTATAAAGATATTCACAAAAATCATTTTAAGCAAATATTGGAGGTCCACTATGGTAATAATGATCTCTGTTTAAGTTCTTACGTCTCAAGAACAGGGGTTAATGCTGTCCCAAGTACCAGACGATAAAGCCAATGGAAAATTACACTGGAGATGTATTTGCCTCCTATGAACAAGAAGCTTTTTAAGTACAATGAGACCAGAGTGAAATATAACTCCCTCTCCCAGCTAGGTAACAAAAGGGTCACAACCCAGTCAGATGCTATACCTCAGTGGGCTGTAAAATATTTTGATTAAAATCAAGACAAGGGGACCAGATGGTATCTATCCCATACAGGCCATCCTGACCCTTTGCCCTTAACAAAACTCATTCCACCCCACAATCTCCAAGCAGCTAGGACTGCTGGTACTTACGACTGACAGGCAAACGACATGCCAAAGATAGGAATGCAGCGAAAAATGCCCTCCCAGCGTGCATAACTGACCCGCTGCAGCCACTGCCCGACCAAGAGGCCATGTTTGAAAGCCGAGAGCACGATCTGGAGCCAAGGAAAAGAAAAGAGTAGTTACAATGGAGACATCCTGCCAACCCAGCAACTGACAACCCAGGTTGCGACAGCATACCAGCAACTGGGAAACAGCAAAGGGGCAGTAGAAGCTTACAGGCAGATATTTCACCAAAGCCAGATTTCCTAGGTCTGCATCACCAGTGCACAAGGTGTATGGGAAATCTGGGGTTTGTGGGCAAACCTGGGTAAATTACAGCAACCTGCATCACAAGGAAGGGGTGGTGCAAAAATTGCTAATCCTCCAACTAAATGTTCTCAACTGGATACTTGATAAAATATGCAAATCCCTTCATTGACATTCAATCCTTTCCATTTCTAGCCATAAGTCCTTCCAACATCTTTATACATTTCCATCTCCTAACCAACCACTCTTTTTCAGGGGACTTTCTGTATCTTAGCTTTTGGTAATAATAAGCTCTCCCAATTTCAGCAGCCAACAACCCTCCCAATAAGCTTTGTGTCCTAAGTTACCAGCACCAGTTTTGCAATGAAGGAGCTGTACTGCACATCGTTCTTCCTCTAGACACCTGCCAACTTCTTTTCTCTTTCAAATCTGCTACTTTTGGCAAGAAAGTTAGTATATCTCCTAATTTGAACTTCTAACTCCAAATGCAGCTGCTGTATAGAAGAAAACTGTTTTTCTACTATGCTGGTCTCTCCCTGCCCCCTTTCCTTATCCCTCCTTCTTCCCTGGCCTCCCGTCGCCATCTTGGAATAAACTACCTGGTGGGGGGAATCAATATTCTTTGGTTTCTTTTGAGAGGGGGGGAAAGAATTACATAACTCTTTAATGCCCAACTGAGCAACTGTGAAAATGCATAGTTTGTACATAACAACATAAAATTGTGTTTTGTTATGACATTTGTTGCAAAGCACCATTTTTGACTTGGCCTATTATCAAGGTAATCTGAGATCATTACATGTTGGGTGATGGCGATGGTCACAGAAATGGAAATGACAACGTATGTGTCATGGCACAAATGATGTAACTTAACAGACTTGCATAAAATGCCAGCCTCCAGTACAAAACTGTATCAATTGGCTGCTAATATCATGAAACTGATCGTGATTATTATTTTGATATCACTGTAGCTTGTTAAAGATGCCTACATCTTCTGCTTCTAAACTGCAATTGAAGAAAATATGGCTCTGGTGTACCAGCTGCAGACCTATCTACAACAGGGAACCATAATGGTGGTTATTATGTGGCTCGCGGAATGTCTGCCAAAGGTCCCCATCAATCAGCAAGTATGGAGGAGGGATTCCCAAAACTGGCATTCCCTGGGCAAGTTCCCATCCTATGAACAGCAAGCGTGGCCCCGTCACCTTCAGAGCCTTCAGGATATTTCTAAAGAAGCCTCTTAGTTCTAATTGACGGAAAGAATTGGTGCCATATGTCTACACGTAAAATCATCTCATATAATCAAACACAACTTTGATATGACTGTAACCTATGTATTTATTCTAGTACTGAGGCACAGCTATCACTTTTTGCACAGTACTTAAAGAGCTTTTGAAGCCTTTTAAAAAATGTTAAGTCTTTAAGCCTGAGGCCATTTAAAATGTTCATCATAAATAAATAAATGGTATCCAAAACAAAGATAAATATGGCCAGAGAGACAAGATAAAGCAAGGAATACTTAGGAACAACATTAGAAGTGAGAAGTTAAAAGAAACTGAGGAAGGAGTCTTACTGCAGGGGTATTTGTTAGTGGCCTCTCTGGCAAATCCTCAATGAGCAAGCTTTGAATGAAGCATTTGACTAAACACTGTGGAACGAAAAGTGATGGAAGTATTAAGGGGTTCCTCTGACAATCTGTGTGGCCCGAGATGCTGTTGTATATACTTCTATAAAAATGCTGACTTGCTGAAAAATGAGGACATGGCAGGATCTCCCTGGAAGAATGTATAACTTTGAGTAGCATATGGGAGACACATTCCTGGGCCTGTGGTTTGCACAGAAGAGCAAACAGCATCCCTGTTACTGGTAGTGGTCTTCCCTCACTAGGCAGTGCCAATAATTGAGAAAGCTTTTCAAACTAAACCCTAGAAGTATGAGTTGTTGCCAACAAGCAGACCAGGCCTCCTTTTAAAGGTCCCCAGACAGCCCACCCACGTGAAAACTTTGGGTATACCGTGGAATTTAAATAGCCACTGTGGTCTCCCTCAAAGGATTCACCCTCCAGATTGAAGAAAACAAAAGCTTCCCATCATTAATACTGACCACAAACATAAACACCGTATAGAAAATTAGAGCCATTGCACTGAAGGACTGTATGGAAGCCATCATGTTTCTCTGGAGACTCAGCGGGAGCACAATGCAGAGGGAGATGAAAAAAAGCAGGAGGATCCGGAATAAGCCGCTCACCTGAAAGGTGAACACGAGAAACAGTTACAACGGCCTTCTTCAATCAGACGCCATACACACTTTGACCACCACACATCAAGAAAGGCAGAGTTACAAGGAGCACTCCCAGGAAGAAAGCACTGCATAATCAAAATTAACACTCTAAGCCCCATCCACTCTGCTGTAGACCAAGGTTAAGACTCACTCTGAAAACAAATAAAAGGAGGGGGGGATGGAAAAACCTGGAATGTGAAGAAAGCTGCTTCTCACAGACCATCTGTGATGAGACCACACAGACACTGGGTGCCACTGTTGCTCTATGAAGCGCTTATCAAAACCATGTTACAGCAAAGGCTCATTGCCTGTTTTAAATGGTAATTCAAACACAACTGCTATTTGAATATCTTTTATGTACTTCCAGCAAATAAAATGAAAACTAACTTTTGCTGCAAAAAGGGAAACGGTGGGAGTCTTGGAAATTCTGACCCAGAAAATTAACTAGCAGCTTTTTATATTTATTATAGCAGGAAGCTTGGAAATGCTTCAAAATATTTAATACCTAATTTGGCTTTGCTTATGAAGCATTTTTTTTTTAGCTGCTTAGGTCCTTAATCAGAGCTTAACTACATCAGGCCGGAGCAGATAAAAACCATGCCTGAATGCTACTGAATGTCCATTGTAGTTTTCCTGGCTTGTCTCTGCTCCTACGGGGAGCTTCCTTGGTTCCGATTTATCTGTTGGGAATTAAACTGCTCTTGCATGGAAAAAGCAAACAGCAGATATGCTATCAACGTTGCAATTTCTTGACCTGGTTTGCCAGGTTATTCACCAACATGTTGTATATTCCTACTTGGCAGTTTGAGATTAACAAATGAGCGGATAGATCCTAACGTATAAATCTACAAAACCGTACTCATTTATCCAATTCCATCCCTAGAGTTAGGGTTAGGGGCGTGGTGGCTCAGCGGATAAAGATGCTGAGTTTGTCAATCGGACGTTTGGCAGTTTGGCAGTTCGAATCCCTAGCGCCGCGTAACAGAGTGACCTCCCGTTATTCGCCCCAGCTTCTGCCAACCTAGCAGTTCGAAAGGATGTAAAATGCAAGTAGAAAAACAGGGACCACTTCGATGGGAAGGTAACAGCGTTCCGTGCACCTTAGGCATTTCGTCATGTTGACTATATGACCACAGGGACTTCTTCGGACAGCGCTGGCTCTTCGGCTTGGAAACGATGAGCACTACCCCTAGAGTCGGCTACGACTAGCACACATGTGCGGGAGGGGGGGACCTTTACCTTATTCCTAGAGTCTTTGATACTACAAACATGAGCATCACAAACTGGAAGTTCCCTGATGATGCTTCAGCCTACAGCAATAGGTCCAGTTCTGCCTTGTCTTGTCCCACACCAACATCAAGTTAAGAACATGATAAATCTTAGGAGAGGTGTGAAATGCTTCCATAATTGGAAAGGATTGGTAGATGAGAGCAGACATATACACGCATTAGCCATATAAGCTAAAAGCAGTGACAACCGTGCTGATAAATTATGAGAAATACAGGTAGTCCTTGACTTATGACCACAATTGAGCCCAATATTTCTGCTGCTAAATGCTTCACGTTTGCTAAGCGAGTTTCATCTCATTTTATGACTTTTCTGGCCACGGTTGTTAAGAGTATCACTGCAATTGTTAAATTGGTAACATGGTTGTTATGTGAATCTGCCTTCCTGATTGACTTTGCTTGTCGGAAGGCCACAAACGCTGCTCACACTGACACAGCAGCTGTCATAAATGAGTCAGTTGTCAAGCATGTGAATTTTGATTACGTGAACATGGGGATGCTGCAATGGCCATAAGTGTGAAAAATGGTCATAAGTCACTTTTTTTCAGTGCCATTGAAACTTTGAATGGTCACTAAATAAACTGTTGTAAGTCAAGGACTACCTGTATACAACAGAGTTAAGCAAATTTCTGCTTTGCCGAAGCTACTTTGCTTTTATTAAACAACTATAAAATTGACATTTGACATCAGTTTTAAATACCATGCCTGAATAATCTCATTTCTGCTAAAAAAACAGCATCCTAAACTTCTTGGATTTATTAATTCACCAGAATAATTTAAAGTGCAAGTCACATTAATACTGCCATTGTTTAGGTGTGAAGGAAGGAAGGAAGGAAGGAAGGAAGGAAGGAAGGAAGGAAGGAAGGAAGGAAGGAAGGAAGGAAGGAAGG
>JANHFO010002324.1:820070-831381 GCA_032468095.1 Pareas carinatus | reverse complement strand
TAGATAGATAGATAGATAGATAGATAGATAGATAGATAGATAGATAGATAGATAGATAGATAGATAGATAGATAACCTTTATTTTCATTTTTTCTGTGAACACACTGGCACACATTAAAAATGAAATTCTGATGCCCTTTCTCAAAAGAATATATATATTTTTATTTTTATTTTATTTATTTATTTAGTCAAGCATATAGAACATCAACAATAGTAAAGGGTAAAAAATATATATATATGTTGGCTGGCGACCCTCAGGGATAGAGCCTTCTCTGTGGCAGCACCAACCCTTTGGAATGGGCTCCCCCCGAAGTTACGCAGGATCCCGGAATTCCATGTATTTCGCTGTACCCTCAAAACCTACCTGTTTGTTCAGGCCGGGCTGTCCTAATTTCCCCCTTTTATTCAAATTTGATTTTTAATTGTTTATTGTATTGGGGGTTTTAAGCAAGTCTCGAAGTTTTAACATTTCACCTAATTATTTAATATTTTTTAATTTGTTTCTTAAGTTTTACCTATATATATATATAGGTCTAGGTGTGTTTGGGTCTTTTCCTGTGTAGGATAGAGAATATCTTGGCGACGTTTCGGCAAGGTCTCACTCGCCATCTTCAAGCTGGTGCCTTTGGCTTCTTGCTAGTATGTATGTATATACACACACATACACCCACATTTGCTGTATACACACACACACACACATATACATATACATAACGGTTTAGCATTACAATTCTACTTTTTTGTCACAATTTTTATAGAATCACTCAATCCAGATGGCTCTCCAAAACTGCAACACTTTTGAGAGCTGAAACAGCCACAGCCAAACAAGGCGCCACCATCTTCACTAAAATGACGCTGTGTACAGACAGAAGATGACAGCAGTGTTGGGGAAAATTTCCCTTTGGATAAGTGTTTGTAGAGGTGTGTCTATGTATCAGTACACTTTCTATTCCTATAATCCATAGAAACCCAATATTTTGTGGTAATACTGTGCACTGTGTGTTTGGGGGAAATGGTTTTTGTTGTCAAAAGTGCAGGGAAGGATATTAATTTTTAAATTTTGGTCAGGGGATTTGATGGTACTTAGTGCCTTAAATTGGTGCCTTAAGTCTGATGAAAGCAGAACATACCTATTTGATCCTTTAATTTCTGCCCCAGTTTGTTGTCATGCCACCAGGTTTTAGCAGAACAATATAGGGGCAGCAAAAATGGGATATGCATATGGCTTCTGGAATGTGAGTTGCCCACTGCGACTTTAATCCCACCAGGCTGAAAATTCACCCATCCATGTTCTGCTTAAATCTCTTTCCCACTGAGTCTTTCCCTCAAGCCACCTTTGGCATCCCGGAGTTCTTCTTGGTTTCTGTTTATTTCTGTAGTGTTAACTTCTGTTCTCTGTGCTTTGTCTCTTGTGCTATTGAAACATTGCAGCGACTTCACACAAAGTAGCCAGCTCACTTTTCCTTTTTGTCCACTGAAACATAAAATGGTCTTTCCAGTGAAAGTCTACCAGTCCAAAGACATTGTGCAGGTATTCCTTCTCTTACCCTCTTTTTTTTAAGAGTGCTGGTGGCAAGGAAAAAAAATAGAAGAAGCCATGATAAAGTGGAAAATAACATGATCTGGATTTTCAGAAATTCTAGAGGGGATACAGCAGTTGCTTTCCAAATCTCAGTGGCAAAAAAGATAACCCAATTTTCCCTTATCAGTTACTTTAAATAATAGAATCCCCAAACCTGCATAGTTCTACAGCTTCCTTATCATTTTTTGTTTTTTGCACCTTCAACTCAATGTTGACTAATGGCAATTACCTGGACTAATCGCTGCAATTTTTTTGGCAAATTTTTAGAAGGAGTTTGTCATTGCCTTCTTCCTAGGGCTGAAAGTGAGTGACTGGCCCAAGGTCATCTAGTGGGCTTGAGGCAGGATTAAAACTCCTGGTCTTCCAGTTTCTGGCCTGGTGCCGTAAGCACTATGCCAACCTTCCTCCTTATTAGCCACCATAAATGCGCTGATAATGCCGTTTTATAAAATAGAAAATAACAGAGGCTGCATTGAGAAGATGACTCCTTAAAATCTGATCAGGAATAGTGGAAAGAAAGAAAAGAAAACGGGTACATAGGAAAGCAGAGCATGTTTATTTCAGAATGAAGAAAATTATAGTAAAGCAGTAAAGAAGGTGGGGTTATGTATCTTCATGCAAAAAATTTTTTTTGAAAGAACCATTTAAAAATTATAGTAAAGCAGTGAAGAAGGTGGGGTTATGTATCTTCATGCAAAAATTTTTTTTTTGAAAGAACCATTTAAAAGATATAAAAAGGTAGCATTATATAGATATTCTGCAGGCCATTTCAGGCACAGGGGGTAGTGAGACACTGAGTCTCAGTTGAATTAGCAGAAGACTTGCATAGAAAGAACAGCTGATGTGGAAGAAGGGAAGTCCACATGAAGGATGCTCAAGCAGTGGGAGCAGAAAGATAAGGGAAAATAAGAATGCAAACAAGAACCAGGTGTCACAAAGAAATCCATACTTCTGGCTTCATCTCGAGAGCTGCTTTTTATAATCTGCTTCATGATTTGCTGACAACCTTCGTGGCTATACATTTTGGGTTTTTTAAATCTCTCTTTAAGACCTTCTACTGACTGAATGAAAATGGGCTTATGCATTTTGGAGAAAGCCTGGCACCATTCCTGAAAGGGACTCACAACCTCATCTGGAATAGGTCAGATAAATCTAGAACATCTATATGTTGCTCCAAGGCTCAGTTAAACATTTGGTTTTTTTTTCTTACTTCGACTTTTAAATCTGTTATATTCCAAACACTTAGAACAAGTGGGATGATGCCTTGTGACCCCGTTTCAGCCTCCATTCAACATGCAGAGAACTTGGGAGTTTTTGAAGACTCTGTTGATGGGAAGGAGACTGAATCCATGATCTATAAGGGAAGGACCCTTACATGCAGATGAACATGGAAGCTTAACCAGAATGGTCAGCTACATATCTTGAGGGAGGAAGTTTAAAACTAGTGGGGTATGTGTGTTGAGGAGTAGGCAACTATGACCCCTTTATGATCTGTGGACTTCAACTCTCAGAATTCCTGAACCAGCATGGATGGCTCATGAATTTTGGGAGTTGAAGTCTCCAGGTTGTAAAGGGGCCATAGTTCCCTTTCCTCCCCCTACAACAGGTAGCTAGCTGGTCATTTGTGGTTATTTAAGAGTGCAACTTTTTTCTATGACTTTTGCCAGCCTTCTATCACAGAGGCTTTCAACCTCTTTCAAGCTGTGGAGCCCAAAATATTGTTGCTACATGGCGGACCCCATTCCCACAAATTCAACTAGCTACTAATGGACAATTCATGTATATTACTTTTTCCAAATTTTTCTTGCCCTGTCTGTGGACCCCCTGGCTACTTGGCACCCTGGTTGAAAATCTCATCTACCAGATCAAGTACCTTGAATTGCATTTCATCTTGTCAGACCCGTGGCTACAATACTAGTTTGTTACATCCTCTCTTCTCCCACTCCAAAATCACAGACTTATTTTTCTGGATTTTGACGTCCCACCTCTCAAGGACCTCTGCTCTAAAATGGCCTATTTGACTCTCAGTCATGGTCTCCCTTCTACCACCAAAACAACCTGTCAATTCAACAAATTTTCTAGAACCATAATCTGCCCATCACCTGATTTCTGACAGAGACTCACAATTCATACCATGTTTTTGGCAAGCCCTCTTTCAACTATTGGATGTGTTCTGCTTGTCCATCATCTACACTCAGATGGAAAAAGTGAAAAGACAAATGTTACCTTATAGCATTTGTTTCATATTGAAACAATCAACTATTTTTAGTGGCTTCATCTGACTGCACAAGGAAGATTTTTATCTAGTACTATGACGAGTGCCTGGGAAGCTTCTGTCAAGTTCAAGGTAGGGAACCTGACACCTCCAAATGGTACTGCCAAATTTTAATTTTTAATGTGACAGAAAGGAGAAATAGTTAATTTCATGATTAAAATTCATGATTGGAAAGCAGCTATATTAATTGCATTTAATATATTTAGCTACTGTACATGGAAATTTAAATCAGATTTACATTCTGCCTGGTCTAACTACTGCTTTTGTTGTACAGCTCTTAGCAGGCTACTCAGAGGTAAAGTCCAGCTTTGGGTCTGGAGAAAATTAAACCTCTGTGCTATGATACAGACAAGAATTTCACCCAGTGTGATTTTTCCCCCTATTCTGCAAGGCCCAAATGGGCAGACATCAAGCACAAACAGAGCTGAAGTCATTAATCTAGAGAACACCAGGTTGATTGAGACTCATTGCTTCAGGCCTGGTTTTGATCTGAACCAGCTTTGGTCTCATATAGAGATTATTTTAATGCTAAGTGTTATGAATAATGTGTCAAGCATGATCTGTTTCATTTTTAGTTTTGCCCCATATCATATACTTTTGGAGTGGTTCTGTAGATTGCAATGGTTTGCATTACCACCATTCCTCACTCCAGGATTAGTTCCAGAAAGGTTGGCAGAGTCGACTGACTACTTGGCCCCTTTTCAGCTGCGCTCTGTGTTCTGAAGTCTCATAAGTGCCTCCCTTGTCCTCTTTTAACATTTATTTTGTGTGAAACCAGTGGGTCAGAAGAACAGGACACCATCATTTTAGCCATTGTCTGCCCACTGCAGGATGAAAGCCTCTTCCACGTGTTATAAGGTCCTGAGCTTTCTTTTGTCAATTGGGCCCACAATACTTGCTCATGTCGTCAATCCATCTTGTTTTAGGAATCTTTCTTGGATGCTTTTTATCAAATGGGATCCACTCCATGACTACTTTGGATCATCTGCCATCAGTTCGTCTTGCTATGTGACCAGCCCATTTCCATTTCCATTCTTTCTTTTCTTGTATATACATACTCTCTGTCTTACACGCACACACACCAGCCTGAAGATGGTGAGTGAGATCTCGCCGAAACATCGCCAAGATAGTCTCAATCCTTGTGAAGGTACTTGTTCAAAACTTGGAGGAGTAATTTGAATGAAAAGCAATAAAATGAAATTGTCTGAGAATATGGAAATATAGTGGACTGAAGATTCCAGGATTCCCTCTGAGTCCATAGCTTGGAAATATTCCTTCCCAACTGATGGAAGGTTAACTCTGTTGCAGAAGTATTGCCATGCCTACTTTCAGTTGCAGTTGTTTACTATGTTACTGTTACTGTGCTGCATGATGGACTGGTTTTGAAGAAAATTTGAAAATTGTAGCTTGTACACAATTCGATGATTTGGCTGCTGACTTACAGTGAAAGATTTTATTGCAGTGATCCTGAAAGACTGGATTCAGATGCAGTGACTGGATTCACATTTCACGCTAAGTCATCAAGTACTTTATTCAACTTTGGTTTAGTAGGTGGTACAAAGATAGCGATTGCAATTTATAAACCAGTTTAAGGTTTAATGTGCGAGTGAATCCAGTCAATAGTGGTTTATTTAATAAACAATGACTAAACAAATCATGACACAGTGTATGTGAATTCAGTCTGTTTGTCACTGAATCTTATCCACAGTGTTAATTAACTTCAATATATTAAAAGTTAGGGTTCAATATTATTTTGCTCATGCATTGAAATCTGGGAGTCACTTTTGCTGATAAGGTAATCAAACAGAACTTTTGGACTTCTGGCACCTTCTGAATAATGGCAGGCCTGCTGTGGGATGTGCAATATATTTTTCCTGGAGATTAGATTGTATCTGCATCAGCTAGCTTTTGCCATTAGGTGAAGGTGAAGCTATTTTGACAGTCCCTTGATTAATAATTGGCCCTTTTGAATTGATAGAAAATAAGGTTTAAAATTTTACTGGTGTTTAAAATAACACTATATATATGCTGTGGTTGCCCTGGGACTTAATGCTAAAGAAATGATTCAAATAAATATATAATTTATTTAGGTCCGGTAGTTTGTTTGTTTTTTCAGTTGTCAGCCAGGAAAACAATGTTAACCAATCATTAAATGGTTCTTGCATTCTCTTAGCAACTCTCGTTGATGGAGCTCCCCCAAGAACAACTGAGGTCTCTTCTTTCCCCACAGTTATTTTTTCCGGCTTTCCAAGTGCTTCAATGCTAGTGGCTAAGATAAACATACTGAGGTTTCTGTAAGCTTCCAGAGTAATGAAGGAACAAAAGATCAGGACTGAGAAGGAATTAAGTCCTTGCACATGAATAACTAGAACAAGAGCTTCAAAGGAAGGCATTAATTGTCTTTGGGAGAATGGAAGGGTGACATTCCTGTTATTGTCACAGCTTCCTTTTTATTCTTTGTATTTATTTTAGTCTCTCCTCCAAAGGATTAGACCCTTTCCACAGGCTACACTCTGGAGTAAGGAATATAGTAATAGGCTTTTTCAGTAATTTTCCTCGTACTCTATATTACCCCACCCCCCAAAAAAGAGAAAGCAGGCTACCTCCAGACACTAAATTCCGTGGCTAATATCCAACAGGGTATCTATACAACATCGCTATGAGTTATGTTGCAGCTTAGGAAGTTCATCTACGTTTGAAACAAAATGGAAGGCCATCTCTGTAGACTTAACTCACTCGCTAAGTGCGCACATCACACTGAACTTAGAGGTTCTCTCATTTTCTGATAGCATGATCCCTAAAATAATAAACAATTTTAATGGCCAACCTCGTGAATAAAATAAATAATACTACTACTATAGTTGGCACACGATTAGGATTATTAGACAAAAAGGTTTAGCCATTTCTCAAAATTCACGGGAGAGTTCCTGTTCACTGCAGGATTGTCCAGGGAAGACGAGTAAGTTTTGACGAGTCTCCTGATTTCCACATTTTTGTCCACAGGAACATCCTGGCCAGAACCTCCATTGGTCGTTGCTCCTTGCTTTGTACATTAAAAAATTCCAGGTTTCTCTCCCTTTTCAACGTTTACCCTTTCCTTAAAGCTTGCTGCAAATTTACTCCTTATTTTTCCCTAGCAAAGCATCTGCCAGTTTCCTCAGGCAAAGCAGCAGCTCCATCTTAGCATGTCTTGCTCCAGTTTCTCTGTATCCTCCTTAAAACGTGGTGGCTCAGAAGTTGAAATAAAGTCAGCTTCTTTTTCCCAACCAGTTTGCTGTTGAAAGCAGTGACAGATGCGTGAAGAGGCTTTTGGCACAATGCCAAAGACTCTGTGGCCCTGGAAAGTCTGCCTCCCTTTCATCCTTGGCCCCATTTCCCCTCTTTATTTCACGAGTCTCCTGTTGTCATCTGTGTAACAATTTCAGCTTTTGATAAAGTGGCCCAAACAAGAAAGCCTGCTGTTCTTCAAGTATGCAGAAGTTCCTTTAGTCCCTGCTTATAGCTGCCTGGATGATTTTCTCCAAGAGATTTGTGAGTCTTAAGTGAAAAAGGTGGTGGCGCACCATTAGGAAAAGCCACTTTTCCAGAGGGAGCAGAAGACTTGCTTGTACCACAAGAGAAAGCCAAGCTGTTCCCTTAAACGTCTACTTACGTTCTCCTACCCAGCAACATGCTGCAGACTTGTGCATCTTCACCGCCAGTTTTCTTAAAGGGCTGCTGTGTTGGTTGGCCATAAGAGCTGACTAGGAGCGCCCTGAGGTGTTTGTTTTTCATTTTCCCACAAGTCTTGCACTGGGCTAACCTAGGCAAGTGGAGTCCTCAGTCTGAGCCAGGAAACCTCCCTCCCTTACTAAGTACAAGAGGTAGAAGATCTCAGGTTTGCAGATTACTTAACAAATGGCTCTTGTAGAGGCTGCTTCATCTTCGTTAACTGCCTGCTGATTTGCAGTTATAGCCCAGATTGTCAACCCCCCGCCCTTCCCTTGCCACACTTTTAACATGAAACTATTCACATCAGGGTAAGGGAGCACTAAAGGAAAGGTGGGCTATTACATTTCTGCTTATTGCGGAGTTGTCAAAAATATAAAATAAAGGTATTTCTGAAAAACTGTCAAAAAAGAATTCCACACATTGTCTCGTCAGCCAAGTCCAGACAGTGTTTTCTCATCTAATGTCCCGTAGTTATTCAGTTTGAAGAAAATACTAGACAACCCAGTACCCTCATTGGGTCATCATTTCTGAGATATTTTGTTACCAGATTTCTCAATGCCTTTAACAATAATGTAGTTCTTTAAAACGCAGGGAGATATTCAAAGATGTATTTGCCGTGGAAGTAGGCCATGTTGAACTGTATAGCAGCGTTCCCCAACCTTTCCAGCTTTGCGGACCAGGGAGAGGGGAGGAGGGACTGGTTATGTGTGAGTGGTGGGTGGGTGGGCGAGCGTGTGCGACAGTCAAGGCCTGGTAGTGGGCCGGGGCCCAGGGGCTGGAGACGCCTTTTACATAGCATCAGGATTTGATTGCAGGCAGTGTTTTACCTTATGTCATAAAATGCATTATGATACTTATGTCATAAAGTATTATATAAAATTCGGCAAATTTTCAATTCCATAGGAGCCACGAGGTCGTAGATTTTGAATGCATTCTCTAAATTAAGCCTATTTGAGGTACCTTGATTGAAAAAGTTTTAACCTATGATGCACCATTTTGCCCAGTTAAAGGTTACACACACATGACTTTTAGTGATATAAAGAAAAAAGTTCACAGGACGCCAAATCTGAACAGTATAGCAGATTGCTTAGGACAATGAGATCCAACTTCTCAGTTGCCCCGAATGGTTGTTGGGTTGCAGCAAAAGTTCGTTCTTGTTCTGAACACTGGTGAATTCTTGTTTCAAAGTGGAAGAGATGAAAAGGAATGTCAGGATGTGATTGCAGAAAGAAGATGATGTCTTTAACAAGCTTGTCCATTTTGGGACTTCCGGTTCCGGTCCTGATCGAGCGGGGACGAGGCAGCCGAAGCTCCAGTGGCCGAAGTCCCTTTCTTCTGTTTCGGGGGTCGTAAGAGACCCTAGGACATCTTGGAGGGGTGTCTGACAAGAGAGTACAACAAAGGTATGTATCAGGCTGCGGCTGGTATGTTTGCAGCTCTGTTTTGACTCTTTTTTGCCGGGCAGATGAAGAGGTGCTTGTTGTCATTGAGGTCTGGACTTAGAAGAGTCTGAAACTAACAGCAAGACGGAAGCAACCCAAGTAACAACAGACATCCAGGTGAGAAACTAAATTTAAATGTTAACTTACTACCCCTCTACAAATCTGTTCAATAAGGGGTAATTTAAAATAAATTTAAAATTGGTTCTCGACAAAGACTAAAAAGTGGTGATCTGGCACGTACGGGAAGGAAGAAAATGGAAGATAATGGCGGATAAATAAAACGGAAAGAACTGCCTCTGGAAATTTAAGGAGAGCATTGCTGGAAACAATTGGACTATAATCAACTAAAAATTAACTATTTAACCCGTCATTTCGTAAGAAAAAAAGGAGGGGGACTTGAAATAAGAAACGGATTTGAACTTGTAAAAAATTGAAATTGCCACATCGTTATACTGAGAAAGAGCGGATGATTTTGGAGGACTATAAATGAACTTTTCGTAATACTTCTTTCTCCTTGAAATGAATTTTTTCTTAAAAAGTGAAAAGAAACAGTTAAAAAAAGCATTACTCTATATTGTTCAAAAATAGATGGATTTAAAGATGGACTTGGACTACTTAAAAGAAAAATAAGACAAAATGGAATTAATAAGTAGAAAGTACCCAGAACAGAACAAGAGCAAGATATATTGAATTTAACAAGCATATGACAAATTTGAAAGACAGATGGAAGAGATTTTAATATTAATTGGGAATCGGTTGCAAAAAGAGTGTGAGGAGAAGGAATTTAAAAATCACACTCCAATAATAAAAGAAATACCAATAACAAGAGAAAAAGAAGACCAAAGAAGAGGAAGAAGAACATACATCAGACAGGTTCAAGAGATGGGACAATATTATTAGGGGAAAGAAAAGGAAGGGATTCAAGAACTCTTCCAAAAAAATTGAGAAAAAACATGTATTTTAAAAACTCAGACCTCAGAGAACATCAATTTAGAGTTAATGTACTGGAAGGAAAAGTAGGGAAAATCCAGAGCAGAGGATTAGTAAACAGGCAAAAGAGAGTAGGGAAGAATAGTCGCAGAATAAACAGAGGAGTATTCAACAAAATAAAGGAAAATTTGCAAAGGATAGCACTGTATGGAGAGCATCTACCCACAAAGAAAGGAATAGGTTAGAAAGTTTCAATGTAAAATGAATGTTGGGTGGTGGAACTAAGTAAAAAGATTAAAAATAATAATAAATAAAGTGATTGGGGATGATAGATAAGGGAAAATAATAAAGAAATATTAATTTTTATGTTGATTGAATGTGGAATTAATGAGGGAGAGAGTACTAAAGTTAGAAAACTATTTAAGTTAAAATCATAAATTGAAACTTTTTTTGTTTATCTGTGTTGAATTAAGATCTGTGGAGTCAAGACACGAAGGGGGGTATTAAAGTTTGAAAATTACTTAAATTGAACCTATAAACTGAAATATTTTTGTTTATCTGTGTTGGATTAAGATTTGTATTGCAAATGGAATGTATTCACTTCTTTTTTTAATAAGGTATAATAAAAGGAGATTGATGTATAGATATCATAAGAGATTAAATGTGTGTTGAAATAAGGCGCAACTGTTCACACCCCAAAACCGGACATGATGTAATATAGAGGCTGTAAAAGTGCAGCTAAGAAACAATTTAAAAGGACAAAAAAGAGATGAACACTCCATAGAGAAATAAATTTAAGTACGGAATAAAAACAAAGATTAGAAAAAGAAAAATGAGGAACTGAAAGTGAAGATAGAGGAAGTTTTTTAAGAGAAACTAATTGAATTGATGGCTGGATGCGAACAAGAGAAGAGGAAGGGGGGAAGAAAGAGAAAAAAGAAAAGAAGGAAAATATAGGAAGAGAACAAGGAATAGAAAGAGGGCGGAGAGGAAACGTAAGTTTGAGTGTAAGAGGAAGTTAAGGGATAAGAGAAAGAAAAGGTAAAGGAGAGAGATGGAGAAAGAAGAATATAAGGATGGAAGTAATGAGAGGATGAGTAAGAGTTGGAGAGTGTTAGACAGAAAGGAGGGGAAGAAGAGGAAATAAGAAACAGTGAGAAAGGGGAAGAAGGGAGGTGAAGAGATGAGAAAGGAAGGGAAGAGGATAAGGTGGAAATGAAGGAAGATAAGGTTTGAAGAGAACTGGCTGAAGAAGGGGAAGAGATAGAAGAGTAAGGATTAGGTTCATAGAATTAGATTTAAGGTAGAAATAGGGAAAGGGTTAGGGTTAGATGTAGAGATAGGGAAAGGGTGTCCGGAAAGGGTTAGGTT
>JANHFO010002324.1:789912-819970 GCA_032468095.1 Pareas carinatus | reverse complement strand
TCTGAGCAACCATACCTTAATAAAGACTTGAATCCAGTTTGTGCCTCGCTTCGTTCCTTGCGGCACCCACACTACACGTATATTTATACCTGTTTATACTTATATGTTTATATGGTGTGTTTAAATTTATACTTGTTTTCTCATACATGCTTGACTAAACAAACAAACAAACAAACAAATAATAAATATTAATAAATATTAATAAATAATAAGCTATTTTGGCAAAAAAGAAAATCAGTCTCTCCTATATTCATGTTTCCTGACCTTTGTCAAGAAAAAAGGAACTATACCTACGTGCAGATTATATTTAGAAACAGAAGGCATTTCCTTGCCTTCCTATTTTGTTTTTCAACCCTGAGGACAAGAAACTTGAAACTCTCTTTCAAAACACCCAGAGAATCAGCCTATCAATCTTAACAGTGCTGCTGTCCACCCTTTAACACTAACAGGCCAGAGAGGCCTCCAGACTGAGCCTGAAGGAAAATGTTCTTTTCTGCATAACCAGGAACCAAATTTGGGTATTGTCCTCCTGCTTTTGTATTCTGGTCTATCTGCTTTGCATCTGGACTTTGGACTTCATGTGGCAAGTTGTGATAAAAGGATGAACCTTTCTAGCTATTTTCCCCCACCCCACCTCCCCAATGGTTTTCTAGCCTGATTTCCTACTCCACCCCCTATCCTTGCAAACAAAAAAATTAAAAAAAAACTGCCAGAGAAATAGAAGGAAGTGGTGCGTTTCCTGCCCCTCCCTTTCCCAGTTCAATCAGGATAGAAAACATCAGCCCCCTCTTCCCACCCTGACTCTTTTCGGGTTGACCCTTCTGGGTTGTTAAAACCGAAAGTGGCAAAGGAAGAAGGACCAAGAGAAAGAGGAAGAGGATTCTTATGTTTATGTCTTGGCCTCCTAACTTCCTTTATCTGCTCCTGACCTGCCTTGTGATTGCTGAGGAATGAGGGAGGTGGAGGGAAAGTAATCTGGCCATGCTCAGAGATACCACACAAATCTCTCTTTCAGTTCTAAAGCGGATTTGGAGAATCAGGCATCCCCTAACTTTTTTTTCTTAACAGGGAGTCTTCAACTTACGACCACAATTGAGCCCCAGATTTCTGTCGCTTAAGTGAGAAGTTTGTCAAGTGGGTTTTGACCCATTTTACGACCTTCCTTGCCACCGTGGTGAAGTGAAGCACTGCAGCTGGCAAGTTCATCACCTGGTAGTGAAGTGGATCTGGCTTCCCCTCCGTTGGCTTTGCTATTCAAAAGGTCGCAAAAGGAGAATCGTATGACTTTGGGACACAGCAATGGTCATAAGTATGAACCAGCTGCCAAGCGGCTGAATTTGGATCAGAGGATCATGGGGATGCCTCGAAGGTTGTAACGGTGAAAAATGGTTCCTTTTTTTCCCAATGCCGTCGTAACTTCGATTAGTCACTAAGGGAACTGTTTTTCATTGCAAACCATCCAGTCACATAGGTAAAATGAAGGGAGTGCAGCAATGTGATGAATAAATAAATATAGACCTAATTCTATAAACCTAACCCTTATTCCACTATCTCTTCCCCTTCTTCAGCCAGTTCTCTTCAAACCTTATCTCCCTTCCTTTCCACCTTATCCCCTTCCCTTACTTTCTCATCTCTTCACCTTCCTTCTTCCCCTTTTTCATTCTTAGGGTTAGTGTTAAGGGAAGGATTAGGGATAGGATTAGGGTTAATGAATAGGTTTAGAGTTAAGGGGCAATAAGGAAGCCAGAGAGAAGAGGAAGGAATAATGGAAGATGGATGGAGGAAAAAGAAAGAAAGTAAAGAGGATGGAAAAAAGAAATATAATTTAGAGAATTTGAGAGAAATTGGACGCTACATTTCCTCACTTCTTCTTGAACACACTCCCTATGATGAGTTTGGAAACTATTTTTGTTACAAATATAATTTGTGTTAAATCCCCTTCTCTCTTTTTTTTTGAATAACTATTGTTGATAGAAATGTAAAAATAGCTTTTATGGATTTTACCTTTATACTTGCTTGATATCTCCAGGTCTCTTAATAACTTGTTCATCTGTTAAGTAATGAAGTTTTCTTCCTTGACCACCGTGTTTGTATGTTTATGCATTTGTTTAATTGTTGGTTTAAAATAATATTTTTTTTAAAAAAAAAGTAGACAACCATAAAAAAGCATGTCCATTTTGGAAGAAGCATGTAGTAAATGGTGATGATTATATTGAGAAGTAAAAAATACAGGTAGCAAAAGAGCTCATTTCAAGGATTATTTTCCTGTTCATCATTAAGGTAACCTTAAACTAAAGTCATGAAGATGGAGGCATTTTCATTCAATCCTTGGATGATTCTGTATAAGGGGGATCCTGATGTATCATGGATGGACAGCAAATCAATTTTTTTTTCGTGAAAGCATGATTCATATGAATCTGTTGTTTATTGAATTGCAGTTGGGAAAATGTAATGGTATGTGAAAGTGACCTTGGGTGATAGGAGGAAATTTGTGTTTCAGGGAGAGCTAAAATGGCTACTTCACCAATGGACATCTTAGCTCTGCAATCCCTAGCAACAACTGATGAGCAGCTACTGAGAGTTTCTATCAAAGAAAAATTCATTTCAAAGGAATGAAAAAGGAAGGCAGGGGCAGAAATGAGATTATAAAAGCATCTACATTATGGCAGGCAGAAGAGGATTCCTAATAGTGCATTTTAACTGCTGTATAGCATGTAGAATTTCAACAAGTAAATCTTTTGAGAAAAGAGTGGGATGGGTTGGTTTTTTTCCTTTGATTAAATGCAAATTTGATGGGAAAGAATAAACTCCTCCAGAAAGATTGAACGAGTGGTCTGAATAACTTAAATTACAGTTAGAGCAAAATAGTGAAGCTTCTCACGTAGCTAGGATAATCCAGAAATGAGTTGGAGAAAACCATTTACAGATCTACTCTTGGGTAGTCTTAACCCAAGGGGGTATTATAAAGGATAAAGTTGAACATGACAAAAACTTACTCTAGTACATTTGTTTGCTAGTTTGCCAATACATTTCACTTGCTGTTCAAAAGTAATAGTTCAGCTTGCAATTTCTCAGAGATCTATGTATGTATAGGGATGAGTTACATATTTGAGGAACAGAATGATTAGCATTTAGTGGCATATATTTAAAGCTCCAACCACAAATAGGAAAATTAGGAAAACTATTAAAGAATTATCAAATTTACTAATCCAATTTGTTGCAAGGAACACTCACGGAGTAGATAATGAACTTTTTTGTGATATCTATGACCTGAACATTATGCTTTATTGTTAGAATGGACAGTGTGTAGCCTCCTGTATATTATTGGACCACAGAGATCCTATCAATCTTTATAACTCACCTGGCCGGCCGACATGATTGAAGTTGGGAGTTCAACATCTGGAGAATCATATTGATCATCCTTATCACATAGCTTGCTTGACATAAACCTAAGCATTCACAGCTACTGCCTCCTCCCCCTGAAACTACTGATCCATGATTGTTTAGAGGTGTCATCCAAATGCAGGACACCGACTACATCAGACATTGCGGTTACCGGTGCCACAATTTGTATCCAGGCAAGCTTAATTTTAAACAAGGTTTGAACCTGGTGATTTGCCTGGAGTGGGAGAAAACCCGTTGTCATGAGTAAGTGCATTTACACTCAGCCTCATAATGTCGGATGGCATATATTTTGGTTGTATCTACATTCCGCTCCCACAGGGAGACAGTGTCAAGTAAGCATCAATGCGAAATAGCCACATTCTAATGGGGGGGAACCTCAGACACAGCTCCCATTGAAACAAATTAGAGTTGCTTACACTAGTTGATATTTGTGATAAGGTCTACTTCCCATTCAGTCACCCCACCAATGCCTCCACAGGAAAAAATATTATTTTAATTAAATTGTGGTTTATGTGACAGGTCAAGTGGTTTCTATCCATGGAGGATAGGAAGTTTGCTTGTACTGAGTCGGGAACCATTGGTCCATTTAACTCAGCGTTGTTGACACATGGTAGTGGCCTTCCAGGTTTTCCGTCAGAATCATCCTCCAGTCGAAGTCAGAAATGCCATGAAATCAAGTTGAGTTTTTTCCCCCTGCATCACTGAACTATGGGCCATAAATCAAGCTGAATCTATTTTCCCATCCCCAGATGGAGACCAGAATGCAAGATCCTGATTTTATAATAATATATATAATCTTCTCTTTAACAGGAGCATATTAACATCCGCAGACATTGTCAGAATATTTATCATTAGAATAACAATAATTAATAATAACAATAATAATAATAAAAAATGGTAGGAGAGAAAGAGTGAGGCAAGTCTATAGTACACAGTCCCGTGAGGACAGCATAGTCTTTTGGAGACTCCACTGCCACATCATTCAAGTGCCCCCTTCTATATTTACACACTTGCCTGGCGTCCGCACCCCCAGCTAAGCTGGAGGGAAAACAGTGCATTGAACACAAAATTAAACCCATCAACCCTCACTTCCCACCCACCCCGCCGCAAACCTGCCGTTTTNNNGTCTGTTTGTTCCTTTTCCATAAAACTTCCCATCAGAAATACATTATTTACACATAAAATAAATAGAGCGGTAACCTGATTTGTGTTTGGCCTGCGGCAAACAGTCAGAGGTACTAGGGAAAGTATGGCTTGGATTCAACTCTGTACAGAACCGTGTGGGGAGCCGGGATCAGCCTGCAACCCCGGCATGGCAAAGCCGGGCACCTTGCATATTTCCGGGCCTTGCATGCAACTGCCAGGAAGTAGTATAAGGAGACTGGCCCCTTTCACTGTCCCTTGGCCCTTCTGCCCTCCCCTCTAGCCATTTTTTGGCCCTAGAGCAGTGGTCGTGTCCCAGTTTCAGCACAGGACAGGCACACCGTCCGCAGTCACAAGCCGGCCTGTAGTGGGGTCGTAACTTCCTGCCAGGTAGTAGAGATCTTGCCGATCCTGGTATTTCTTGCTCCGGGTCAGCTGCTCGTAGTGTTCACGTTCAACCACCTGGCACTTGTGAGAGATGGTCTGGACATCATTCTCATCCTCATGGCACGACTGGTACAGTGCATTCTGCAGGAAGGTCAGAAAGAAGCATGAAGGACTAAAGGGATAACTTGGCTTCACTTTTAAGGGATAAAAATTCTTTGCAAAGATTGGTGTCAGCCAGCAATTCCCCAGCATGGTGGAATCCTCTACACAAATAGAACAACAGACTTGTTGGACAAGGTCTGCTAAGTCCACCACTCTATTCTCACAGTGGTCAATTAGGTACCTACTGGTATTTGGCAAAATATGAAGGCAAAACTCTTCTCAGGTTCTTGTTCCCTCAAAACTGAGGGAACTGCCTCCATACTGTCAAACTAGCATGGCTGGAAGACACTGATAATCTCCATTATTTGGTTTCTCACCTCAACTAGTGTTTGTCACACTATCTTACAACAGTAATTGTTATCATTTGCCCTTGTACTCTGTAAAAGAATAAGGAACAGATATTGCAGGATTCTTGCCAGTGGTGCCTTGTTTTGACCTGTATTTTGGGGGAGGGGGTGGCGGCTGGGCGCTGAACCTGCTACTATTTTTAGTATTGTGATAGAGGAAAATTTCTCCCCCGTTTTCACACCAAGCGAAATCATCTTCTCAGCTCATTTCCTCTTCAAATTTGTTTTCTCTTATAAAATCCCAAACCCTGAAAATTTTCCTTATAGAGAATTTGCCGGGTGATATGAAAATGGTCCCATCCTACAAATCTTTTCTTGGTTATGTCCTAGTTGAAAGCACTGACCAAGTAAATCAGAAAAAGCCACTGGTACTGATGTGCACGTGTGGAGCTGGGGGAGTTTGCCAATCTTGTCAGAGAATGCTGATGTTTGCTGGCTTCTGGCTTTTCCCTTGTAAAATTGTAATGTTGTGGTATGTGAAACAAAGGTCATGCAAGGAACAAAGGGAAAGGCAATAAATCCTGAAGTGCTAGCTCTATATACTTAGTTCCAACTGAATGCAAAGTGAGTTACTCTCAGATATACACAACTACAGGCTGAGTACAGTAAACGTTGAGATGCTGCTACTGAGGAAGGGATGACAGGTTCATTCCCCTGCAAGGGATGTCCTTTTCGCCCTCTTGCGACCTAGGCAGGGTTAGGCTTACAAGTCGCCTTCCTTTTTACAAGTGATACAAAGTCAACTAAGCAAACCCCAAACTAAAGAAGTGGGGGGGGGATAAAAAGTCGTGGACAAGACAAATGACTAATTCCACTAACTAAGCATATCTAGAGAGAATTTACTAAGGAAAGCAGAGATGTCCATTTGAATTGTTACGGATCAACCACAGCACTGAAGAGGAAGATTCTATAGAAAACCCTGCTGTGGTCCTTAAAGAGAGCCTTGCTTAATTACTGCAAATCACCCAGTGATCTCTCTATAGGTCCTGATTTTTGTTCTGGTCTATCTCATTATGCCTTTTGATCCAGCACTGGGGGAGAGGGGGAAGGGGGGGGACACTCGTTTGCCACCCCCTGCTCCATTTGTGGGTTTCTTCCCTCACCTTGCCATCACTGTGTCTCTTGCCCAGCTTCGTCTCCTCGGGATGGTAGAACCATTTCACTTTGACAACCATGTTGCTGCCCCAGGATTCCCACATGCTTTCAATGCGGCCAATGTAGGGCAGATGGGGTCGGCCGGCTGACAGGAAAACCGCACAGTCGCCAATGCGCAGAGTCTCCTTGCCCCGGACAATGGCTTTGTAGAACAACTTTCGTGCTTTCCCCTTCATGCCACGGCGCTGTAGGACAGGGACAAAGCATGCAAAAGCAGAATAAGCAGTGGCCTGAGCAGACACCCGGGATGCGCCCCTTGCCTCTTGGCTGCAAAGCCTCTGGAAGGTCCTCCGGGAGAGTCTGCGGGTTGCCATGGAAACAAAAGCTCTCCAAAGGGGCGCCTGGAGACGGCAATTGAGCCTAGCTGTACAGCAAAACTAGGCCCTGCCACCAGGAGAGACCCCAATGCTTTCGCTTGAGGGGGCCCGAGAGAGGATAACCAAGGAAACACAAACGGGGTTGGCAAATGCCTTACGCATCCCGCACTGCTGTCCTAAGGGGATTTACTGACATGGAATAAGCCTCCTAGAGCGTGTCTGGCACCTCACAGGAAGTGGCCATGCTTCGGCCTGTCCGAAAGAGCAAGAAGAGGAGCCCACTGCCTCTGCCCGGGCCAGGCACAGCTGCAACAAACAGCCTCCACCCTAGAGAAAAATGATTCAGGGGAGGCTGTTAGCTGGGGGAAAACCCTTTCCCATCCTGCACTGGTAGCACGGTTGCAGAATGTGGCCGGTACTATAAATTTCCTATTTAAAACGGGGAAGGCGAGTGACTCTCAGCTGCTATGCCACAGATCTTCTCAGAACAATCCCCGCTTGGTTAAATATGTCAAAATAGGAACACCCTTTGCTCTCCGGCGCACAGCTTTATTCCTTTTTGCACGCAATGAGCGAGCAGACAAGCCTGGAAGTGCCAATTAACTATGATTTCCTTTTTTTTAAAGGCTTCGGGACAAGCCATAAAATCAGGGTCTGAAGATGTTTTCTCCAACTCTGTAAAGGTTTTCATTAATAGGAAATTATAGCTGAAGGAAGACTTCTTGGTTTGTTGTCCTTTTAAAAGAGGCACAAAACAGCTGCATGCAGATACTCATTTGTATCCTGGATGCAGAACAATTTTGGGGAACTGTGCAGCTGCTTTAAAGGCAGGTAGATATGAGCACTAAGTGCCTTTTCTGCATTATGAGTTCAGCACAAAGCACAGCCCAGATATTTGGCGAATAAGCAGGTTTGCTCGTTTTCGGTGGGACATCCTTCTGAACAAGTATGTCGAAGGCCGCGACATTATCAGCTCAAATAGTTAGCCTTAAAACTATGCGAAAACAAGAATTCACAGGGTTTTTTTTAGTCAACACCTAGAGAAAGGGAAATTGGTCTTTCCTTTCTGATCAGCAACAGGAAGATAGTCTGAAGCTGGGAGGAAGCTTCCTAAGTTTAGCCTCTCCTCCTTTCAAAAAAATCAGAGGGTGACTGAGCTCAGGAACCAAATGTATGAATCACTTCCTTCCAGCATTTCCTTCTAGCTCTGTCCCAAGAGTCCAGGCCAAAAACCTTCCAGAACTGCCTTCAACGGTATCATTTTCACGAGCAGACAAAGCAAATTCGAGCCATTTCCCCTCCACCCCATCTCCCCCATCTTGCATCATGTAGTCCTGCCTCGCCGCGCAGAGTCCTGACATTTTCCGTACCTGAGTGGGGTTCCCAGACCATTTCCAGAGCTGGCGTGCTGGCAGAAAAGCAGAGATCTTTGGCCGGTTTTCCACCGAGGGCAGCCGTTGCCGGCGGGAGAACTCTTTGGCTTTAGAGAAGCTCAGAGTTTCTTTGCGCCTGAGCTTGCTCTTGGCCCCAGCGCCAAAACACCTCTGCAAGGCGCTGCTCTTTGAGCGCAGGGCTTCCGACTGAGCCAGCAAGGCTGGAACCGGGTGGGTGAGGCAGGTCTGCACAAGGAGTGTGGAGTCCTCGTCGTCGGAGCTATAAGAAGAGTCCTCATTGTCGGAGGAGCAGAGGCTAGAAGTGGAGCCGGAGCCAGAGCTGGAGGAGGTGGACGACCCAGAAGAGGACGACGAGACCGAGAGCCGGGTCAGGAAGCGGGAGGAGACGCTGCCCCTCAGATCATCCACCTCGTCTTCGTCCATGTCTGAATAAGAGCTGTGACAATCGCTGTCGCACTGCAGCCCGTACTCAGTTTGACCAGTGTATTTGCGCAATGCCAGCCCCATAGGCAGTGTGCTCTTCTTCTCCTTGATCCCCAAGGCTGGGTGAACGTAGCCATGGCCAGACAGGGACCCAAAGTCCTTGTCGCTCATCAGTAAGGCTTTGCAGTTCTTGTTCTTGGGCGACGTCACTCCCTCGTGATCCAGCTTGACCAGATACTCGCCACCAACTTTCCTACGCCCAGCCTTGCCCAGCTCAGTGTCCAGCCGTTCGACTTTCTTGGCGCGCAAAAGCTTCTGAGCACAGGGCAGAATCAGGCCGGAGCTTCCAAAAGCAGAGTAAGAGTTGGCAATGCGGCTGAAAGAGTCAGAGCCAAAGCCATTCCCGAATATGGGGGCGGCGACACTGTGCACAGGGAAGAGCACCTCTTTGGCCCGCAGCTTTTTACTGCCCCCATTGAGCTGGAAGAGGTTTTGCCGCATGGCTGTGCCCTTGCTGGATGCCTTGCGCTTGTTCTGGGTCACCGCCGTCCAACTTAACAGAGAGTTGCTACGACGACTCAAGAAGTGGTCTCCCAGCTGGGCTTTTGAACTTGAATGCAGCATATCAGATTTACCTGCGGAGAAAGAGGAGAGTGAGAAAAGTCCTGGTGGAAGCCGTCGCCCGTGCTATGGGACTGGCTCAAATCCGTATATGGCCTTTCCTGAACGGCTTCCTTCATTTCTTGTGATTTGGAACCAGAGAAAAAGATTGCAGATGGGGGAGCCCAGATGTTCTTAGGTCTGATCCCAACGCTTTTCTTTTCTCCCAGGTCGAGCCTTTGACATCCCTGACATTTCAAGCTTCATTTTGAAACAAAAGATATTACATTGCTGAAGGGAAAATTGTGTGTGCGCGAGCGTGTATGTGTATGTGAGACAGAGACAGACAGACCTAGGTAGTAAAGTAACTATTTAAACCAAGAATTCTACATTTAACTACATATCATCCCACCTCCCTAAAACAGGGGTCCCCAACCTTCGGACCGTGGACCGGCATCGGGTCGCAGCCTGCCAGAAACCAGGCTATTCAAACAAGCCAAGCCCCATTTACAAGATACAGCCAGCATGCAAAACCACATCCTCCTCCGGTCCATGGAAAAACCTTTTTCCATGGAATTGGTCCCTGGTGCCCAAAGGTTGGGGACCAGGACCCTGGAATGTCTTAAGTAGCCAATACAGGATGCATTACTTTCCACTTTAAATGGAGAGTTCACTTTCTCTTAATGATATGAGCAATTAGCCAAGACTGACTGGTGCACCAGTATGTTATCAATTCCAGGACACGATCCCTGAATCCAGGCTAAAATCAGCTGAAAATGTTTAGAAAAACAGCTGCTGAAGAGACCATTATCAGACGGCAAAGGGTTTTGAACAGTTATGAAAAAGAGGTTGGCTCAAGGCAGTTATAATTCGAGAAAGCGTGAAATGCTGGTGAACAGTTTACAAGGACGTGCATAAATATTTTCTTCCTTACAATTGATTATCTTTCTTTAAATGCGATCTAGACCTTCTGTAATTATAGCTTTAATTTCCTTGCCTACCTTTTCTTTAGAGATTTTTCCATCAAGTTCTTGTGGCATACTGGATAAGATCTTAAACCTGAGAGCCACCTACGTTTGTGTATTTTGTAATACTGCAGGTTGTGATTTTTCTATTTCATTATTAAAAATTATGTTCTTTCTAATATTCTATTCTGTTTATTTAATAATACGGTAATTTAAGGCTGTGGTCTTGTCTTTTTTGTTTGTTTGAATCAATATTGTGTATTACATACATGCATATGTAATGGGATGCTGAATTTTGCATGACAATTCATTTTTACATTTTATTTTTCACTCCCCTTCTTTTTAATGAACGAGGATTTATTTTAAGGATTTATTCTGAATCAGAGATGCAGTTTTTGTCATCTCTATAGGCCGGAAACTGAATATAGACATTTAAAAGACAATATCCAAATTTAAAATAAATATAAAATTCATTTTCTGACTGCAATAGTTCTCAGGATGTAATCCTTGAGCAAATCATACTCTAAACTGAATTTAAGTTCACAGGCTTCTGGCAGGAGAAGGTGGGTTAATAAGACCCTTGATAGAAATGCAAAGAGAAACTGACTCACCAGACTTTTCTTTGCTGATCATCTTTTTACTTGTGCTCTTGGTTGACTCGGAGACTTCGCATCCCTCAGCACAAAGGCTTGGTGCCGATTCGCTGGAATGGGGAGCATCACTGGAAGACCTTTTGTTACGACGGCAGGAGGTGGAGACTAATAATGCAGGAGAAGGCTCTGTGCCTATAGAAGAAGGATTAAGGTAGAAGCGTCATGGACAGATTCAGGCGAAAGATCACTGTCTCATCTCATTTAGATTTCACTTCCCTCTGACTTCTACTTTTAAGCATATGCTTCTCTCTAGCCTAGATTATAATGAAATATTCTGTGAGCCACAAAAGATTAATGTTGTAATAACTATATTTGTCAGTTGTTAAGTGTCCACTTGAGTTCTTCTGCTGCACCAGATAAATACCAATATTGCTCTTGAAACTGCTCTTGAATCTCTCTCTGCTCCCAAGGACGGGTAGTCCTTGATTCATGACCATTCGTATAGCGACTGGTTGAAGTTACGACGACACTTAAAAAGGTGACTTATGGGTAGTTCTTGAGCTTACGACCACTGCAGCATCTCTGCAATTATGTGATTGCGATCTGGGTACATGGCAACTGGTGTACATTTAGAATCGTTGCATTGGGTTACTACCTTTTGCAATCGGTTCCCAGTTGGCTTTTGACAAGCAAAGTCAATGGGGAAGCCAGCGGGAAAGGTCACAAGTTGCAGTCACATAAGTAGTTAAGTCTACTTAACTTACAGCAGTTAAGTCTAACATCTGCTGTACCAAAGAAGCTCATAAAATTGGATGTGGTAACACGATGCCTTATTTCAGGGGTCCCTAATCCCTGGTCTGTGGACCGACACTGGTCTATGGCATGCCAAGCAACCAATCTGCACAAACAAGCCAAGCCCCATTTGAGGGATGCAGGCAGCACACAAAACCGCACCCCCTCCAGTCCATGGAAAAATATTTCTCCATGGAACCGGTCCCTGGTGCCCAAAAGATTGGGGGCCACTGTCTTAACATGATGCTTTACTTAACAACCAGATTGTTTAATAATAAACTTTGCGGTCCCAATTGTGGTTGTAAGTTACACTTTGCTGATATCCGTAGGATATTTCCCCACCTGAGATAGGCAAGGTCCTTTCCACCCCATTGCCCAGAAAGTCAGACGCATTTTGTGCCAAAAGGATGGCTCCTAGAATCTTAGTTAGTACTTCAGTTAATTTTTACAGGATCCCAGTAAAACAGTATCAAATACAATCACAGGCAGGTGGGTTAACCAGGGTTAGCAAAGCACGGGAACGATAATCCTAGCATTAATCCATTCAAGCACACTTACACTGGATTTTGAAGTCTGGTGGCAACATGCGGATATTTGTCAATGCAATGTGGCCGGTGTCTCCATCATCGAATTCCACCAACACTGACTCCGCATCTTCCTCTTCATCACTTGAAGACCCTGTGGACAGAAGCCATATGTACTTTTCAGGCCAGCCTCTCTGCAAGCACGGAAGAGGCTCTGACCTACTGATCCGGTTGTCCACAGTATACTTACACTTACTCCCTACCACGAGATCATTATTTACCAGCTTGCTCACCTCGAATGACATTGCCTGGATATAGGCAGCGAGACTTCTGGCTCCAATAAGCACAGACCCGTGTGCCAGGTGGAAGGCTGTGACTTGACTGTGGCTGTACATCTAGAACCTGGAGAAAAACAAAGGGCACGATTGGCATATACGGTAGGTCGCCACGTTCTTAGACGCTGAGAGGATTATCGAGTACCAACCTTAGCTTATTTTATTTCATCATGCAGTTATGGTTACAATGAAGCTTCAGCTCAACCAAGAAAAACTGCACATTGCAGCGGTTTTATGCCTTCCTTTGGCCTCTGCTCTTCTCTCATGATCACCAAACAACTACTTTCGCTTTTGCCTTTTGCCAAGACACCAGTGAACGCATCCTATTTTATAGCAAGGAGGCTTCTTGCTCTTCAAACTATGCTTTCCAGGTAGTTTGTTGAGATAAATATTAATTAAGATAAATACTAACAACCAAGTTCATGATCTTCATTTTTATGTCTTATTTTGTGCAGGAACCTCTTGGCATTTGACTGTTATCTGGCTGCAAGGTTGTCTTCTCAGAGGCTGCATCTGACAAATGAGACCCCTGCATCTCGTCTCCATACTTATATGCACAGTACGATTCATAAGCGAACACACAGAAGCGTGCATGAATATTCTGCCGCTGCCCCCCCCCGAAATCCTGGCATCGAAGAAACTGAAAGTCCCAAAAATGCCTTTCCAAAAGGCAACTGGAGTTTGTTCTTTCCTTTCAAAATGTCTTGCCTCTCATCCAAGCACTTTCTTCAATTCTGAGAAGTAAAACAGTTTCAAAGGGGGAAAAAAACCCTGAGAAAGTCCAGTTGCCTTTTGGAAAAACTCCTTTGGGACAACCTTGACCTGGATGATTGAGAATCTCCGTAGACATTCAAGAAGCCCGATACAAAGAATAGGGGCCTCGTGATTGCTCCCACCAGCTGTGGGGCTGCCAGAGGATCAGTTCTAAAAGATAGGTCGGAGCAACTTGATTCATCTAAATGTACACCATATACGAAGAATACGTTGTATTCTTCTCAGAATGTGTTAACCTTTTTTTCAAACTACCTAAATCCCTATTGTCCAGAAAGCATGACCCTTCCAATTTTCTCATTAGAGATAGTCCTCACTTAACAACCATTCATTTAGCCACTGTTTGAAGTTACAATGTGCTGAACAAATGATAAGTTACGTTCAGTCCTCAGTTATGGCCACTGCAGTGCCCCGTGGTCAAAATTTGAGTGCTCACATTTATAACTACAGTGTGTCCTTCAATTCCCCTCATCCCATCTATCTCCCCACATATCTGCCTTTTTGGCCACCCTGCACCCCACTCCTTACCCTTGATACCCTCTGCTGCCCCCAAATGACTTTCGCCATCTTCTTTCCCCCCTGCTGAGGAGACGCAATCAGCCAAGGCAGCTGCTGATCCTTGGCTGTCATCAGCTGGGGACTGCAAGGGTAGGTGGCAGTGGTGGAGGGTGACCCAAAGGGCAGAGATGGGGGATAAATAGGCAGATGGGGGGGGAGTTTGAGGCAACCACATCAGGGTTGTGGAGCCTTGTCTGACGAAGGAAACTCCCTGGGCCAAGCCAGGCAGAGGATGGAGGTGGCACTTCACGCAAGGCAGAAGTGTGAAGTGCTTGCCTAACAACCGCAACAAGAGAGTCCAGCTTCTCTCCCTCTGCCCATGCCCACAGCCAGCCTGATTAATCACAGGCTCTGATCTCCTGAGACTTACCGCCTCCTGCAACAGCTGCTCTTGGGAATAGATTCTCTGCCTATTCCCTCGCTCTCCTTCGATGACAATGCTGTAGCTGTGGAACAAATAAGTGACAAGCATTTAAAATAGATGATGATCAGAAGGGATAGAAGAGAATCTAGCTTGATTAATTTTGATAGATATTTAATAAGAAGCTCACTTCTTGGATGGCAGGAGATAGGCTGTTGGTCATTCCTTTTGAACTAGCACTTTATAATAGAAATGTGTGGTGCTGGCTATCTTGTTCCCAAATCAGTAAGAGTGTTAGTATGTAAGTGTTCAAAATTTAAGAAGAAAGGTTACACCACTCTACTCTCCCGATGTGCTGAACTTTTAAGTTCCACTTCCCAATCCTATGACTAAGAGCACTAAATAGTGCTAGCACACAATTTCATATATTTACTCATGCTCTTTGCCCCAAGTTTCACAGAATTCAGTAGGATTTACTTACAGGTAACACCCCAACTCGAGAATTGCATTGGAATACTTCCATGAAGCATACTTTAGATCCAGCAAAATGCTTTGACTTCCATGTATACTACAGTTTCCTTTTTATGAAGAAAGGCAATAGTTTGCCCAAGATCATACAAGAAACTCATAGGGAAGAGGAATCAGGATCCAAGTCTTTCCAGACTAAAGTCCTTGGAACCAGATGGGATCTTGAACAAATGTATTTCTCATTCTGGTTAATGGAAAGAGGAGGAAGAAGTCCTAAGATCTGATTTGGGAGAGGATAGGGTAGAGATCACCAATTAACTCTATTTGCAGATGAGGAACCCGAATGATTAATATTGCAGTAAGTGCCTTTAGGGTAATTATTGTAAGAAAAAAGTACATGGGTTTCTTGTAATCAGTTACTGCATTTGTCTGTAAGCATTATAGAGACGTGGGATAATAAAGGATAGATTGGAAGGTTCTGGAATGCAAAAAAAAGGAAATGCCTACAATTCTAAGTGATGAATGCATGATACAGTATCAACAGCAATGGAGCCTATGGATCTTGAAAAACCTCTCTACAGCATCCTTTGTGTACATTTATGCTTAGGAATCAGGTCCTTACATGTCAGGTGGCTGCAGACTCTTTACACTGCCAGCGTAGAGCAGACTGTCCTCTTTGGGGATAAGCACACGCAGTCCGTCCTGAAGATCTTCTTTGAGGATGGTACAAGACTGGGCTGCAACCATAAGACAAAGCATGAGTCTACGGTTCGTTCTCTTCTTCATTTGTTTATATTTGGAAACTTCAGGCAGAGATCAAAGCTTGAATCTTCAGGCAGAGATCAAGCTTGAAGTATGAGCTACACTGCACCGCACCGTCCAGATTTGATCTGCATCAGCTACTTCAATTTTCTGAACTACCCTTATCTTGCCTTCAGCGTTCGCTTTAGGAGTTATATAACCCTACCATATTCCATCTCTAACACTTCTCATCATTATCCTTGTTTGTTTTTGTTCTTGACTACTGTATTCAATGGCTAATAATGGTTTTTCACCTGGATTATACTAGACTTTGTTAACTGCACCACCCCAGGGTGCTTTTTCGTCATGATGTGTGTGGAGACTTACCGGAGGCCATATCTTCCTCTGTACCAGTGAGCGGCATCTCCTCCTCTTCAGAGAAGCTGCTGTTGTCATCAAACTCAAAATGATCCTCGATGGCAAAACTCTCCATCAGTCGACTGACTGCCCGGCCTTTGCACTGCAGAGCAAAGCAAATATATATTTCCTTGGTTTACAAAGGCGTGCCTCTTATGCACAACACCAATGTTAAGCTGGCTAGGCCAGGAATGGATTAAACAAGAGTCTCTCCTAGCCTCCATTCATTCCTAGCCCACAGCATCAACCTGGCCTTTGACTGACGCTTGGAATAAAAGGCGCAGGACGCTATGCCAGTGATACTTTCACACAGACTCCGCAGGGCCCCATCTTATCTAAAAATGTCTACAAATGGGCTATTATTTTTCACACACCCCACACAGCAACTCACAGACAAGAGAACTGAAATCTCATGAGATTTCAGGGATGAAATTGCTAAAATTTCACAGACTATCTTAATATTGCTGTTCAATTATTTTTTAAAAAAATGGTTTACACCAGCGCCGACAGACAAAGATGTCTGAAAAACGCCCTGAGGAAGAGAGACTGCCTGCTTGCCTCCTTTATTCTGGATAATAAAAGGCCAGCGGTATCTGACCTATCCAAGACCTGCACTACAGCAGGTATTTTACATTTCCTACCTGCTTGCTGACCACCTTGTTCTTAACCTTAGACAGCTTCTTTCCCTTGCTGAGGATGGCCTTGGCATTGCGAGGAGAGAGGGTCAGGGCTCCATTCTTTCTCTGCCCAAAGAAAATGATAAAACAATCAAATATAACATGCAGGAGACAATTATTTACCATTCTACAATGTAGCTAAGTTGACAGTTGCAACTGGAAAAAGACCCTTTCCTCTTTCTTTGTGACCCTTCTGATATAAGTTCAGCCAAAAGACGGTTCTGATGAGGAAGGTCTGCCGTCACCCGGCGTGCCCCTTGACTCCCAAAACAGATCACAACCCTTCTTCACCAAGGACCACACCCAGCCCTTCCCTCTTTCTGCTCCCAGCTTACTCTGAGGGCTGATTGCAGGACTTTGCTCTTGCGTGTGGCTTTCTTGAGGCGTTCACTGCTGAGCTTTCCTGCATCGTCGCGATTTGCAAATAAGCGGGCCTGGCTGCTGGAGAAGAGCCCATCACCGGTGCTTGACGTTCCCGGCCCACAGTGAAACTCCTTGGCCTTACTCTTGAGTTTTTTCTTGCTGGAATTCTCACAAGATCCCGCTCGGCACACCGGCACCTTTTCCAACCTCCCTAAGCCTGGCTTCACTGCCCGCCTCTTTATTTTCACTTGGCCTTCAGGACTGGGGATTCGACAGGGCCCTAGGCAGATCGAGAGAGTACAGCAATGAAAAAAAAAAATAGGCAAAGCAGAACAGAAAAAGGCCTCGGTGCATAACCCAGCGCTCCTCTTTGCTTACGCAGACTGCACTTCAGGCAAAGGTAATACACAATTAAGCCTATTTGGGGCAGAATCTTATCAGTGAGCAATTTGTGAGCCTGGCCAATGCCATCATTTATTTTCTTTAAAGAATTGTGGCTCAGCATGTAATAGCAGAATCTGGCTTTTATAGATCCCAAATGGCCCTTTAGCTTAAAGGGAGGATACAGCATAACTTAGAAACAGTTGGTTCCAGGACGGTCTTTGACTGCCATCTTACACCCACCCTCAAGCGCAAAACAAACAAAATTATACGATAGCAGGTAGAAGGGCTGGATATAACTTCAGCCATTTCTTCATGAACAGGCTCCATTGCCCTTCCTTTCATCAAGCATTCAGCAAGTCACCAAAAAGCGCTTGATTTCCATTTATCTCATTACCTAGCAAACCTTGCCTCTCCTTTTTCTTCTTTGCTTTCTGATTTGCCTCCATTTTCACCACAGAGGAAGGAGAAGGGCCAATTACAGCAGGGTTCACTGTTACATGCATGGGGGAGCTGTTGTCACTCGTCAAGTCATCAACAACACCAACACCATCGTCACTTTCATAGTCTCTGTGGTGATTGTCATCTGTAAATGAAGAGAAGAGTCAACACAAATTGAAGGAAAAAGGGGCCACTTCAAGATGAGAAGAGGATTCTCCTCGCTTCATCCTTCCAACATCATAGGCCACTTGTTTCTACCATACAAGTAAAGGCAAGGCCATCACTGCATTGTTTCTAAGGTTAAATATCTTAATATGGGAGCTATCAAAAGGACTGAGGCTTTTCAAACCAATCTTGGCTAGTGGTATGACTCTCATATCAATGTACTACTTAGGACTCACTGGCTTTGGGTATGGCTGCAAGGTCTGGAGTGTAAGGATTTGGTAAAGTTGTATCGGTAGGATGAGTAAAAACAGCAGAGTAACCTTTATTTTTTAAAAACTCCAGCCAACAATCCAAGAACTCTGAATATATTTTGACTGAGCGATTCCCTCCTTCGACGTCAGCCTCCCAATTGAACTGGCTATAAACCCTCCTTCCAAATCCTGGCTTCTATATCCTGATTCTTGCCCCTTTGACAATGAGTCTTTGTTCTTCTGGCTTTGGGGAGTGGAAGCAGGATTTCTGTCTCAGCCTTGCTTTCCTGATAAGATGCCCCAGGAGCTTCAGGGGAAGCCATAAGCCGGCAGTCAAACGAGAGCGGACACTGGCCCCACTAGAGGACATCATGTGCAGCTATTTATAAATCCCACAGCTTCCTCTGCTTGCCAGCAGGAAATAGGCTATGTGGCATGCTCCTCACCAGAGTCGAAGATAAGAGCTTTGCAGAAGGGTGGATTCGCCTGGGAATGGGCCAGGGAGAAGCTAATTGTACTTGCACTTCCTCAGTGGCACGGTGGAGGGAGGAATGCCTAGGAGGCCTGTTAACCGGCAGGGAGCTCAGAAAATATTCACTGGACACCAGTCCCCTTTTTTGCTATGCAGGTAAACATCAGTTGTCCCAGGGCCAGAGTGCTCTTTTAGCAGCGATAGACAGGACATGCCCGCAACTGCAGGGTTGTGAATAGCATTCTCTTGTTTCCCATTACCATCTTCCCTATCCAGGTGACAAACGGCCCTCCCCTTCAATCTGAATGTCCCAAATGATGCTTTTTCTTCTCCTTCGCTTTTCATTCAAGAGGCTTCTTCAGTTCAAGAAGCTGCTGCTTCTTGGATGAGAAGTGAAACGTTTTCAGGGGGTGGGGGAACTCCAAGAAAAGTGCCAACTGCCTTTTGGAAAAGCACCGTTTGAGACAACCATGGCCTGGATGACTGAGAATCTCCACAGAGCTTCAGTCTGAATTTGTACCTGCTTCGGCATTTCCTGCACTAGGCTTGGCCTCCAAGGGAGTGAGATCCTGCTGCGGGTATTTGGGAGGTGCTGCTTTGGAGCTCTTGGTTCGAGAAAGTTTCTTCTGGATACGGGTGCAAGGGATGGGCTCTTTCCGTCGGAAGGGACCAATGCTTGAGGGCAAGACTTTGCTTTTGACTTTCTGCTTGAGATGGGAGACCTTGTGTACTACTGTGGAAGCCAACTTGCTTTGCGAGCTGCTCTTTTTGCAACGAACCTTCTCCTGTAAAAAAAAGAAGAAGAAAAAGGACAAATGTTACTGTTGGTAGAAAAGACACCACATTACTTATTGCCTGTTGTTTCCCTCTTGCTCTATGTTAGAATCGAGAACTTGGAAAGGATTGAAAAATCTTTATCTGACTTGACCACAAATAGTGAAGATACGGGATACTATCTATAACTAACGGATAAAAATGAATGCCTAATGCAAAAGAATGTAAAAATAAAAATGGCTAACTAATGGATAAAATGGATACTACCTATAACTGATTTTTGTTTAATGCTGTCTCAAAGAGATTCTGAACTTCATACCAACTGCTCTGTTGGCCAGAAAATTCTACTCTTATGGTCCTATTTGCACGCACCTAGCTTTTATTTTGTATGCTAACAAATAATGTTATTTCTTTTTCTTTATAAGGTAATAAAATACTTGAAAACAATGGCCAATGCTTCCTGAGCATCCTGAGAAACTTAAGATCAAATGTTATTTTCATACTTGTACTTGTTTAATAGTTGGGCCGTGCAAATTCTGGAGCAAGGTAAATAAGCATAACTCATCCTACTAAACAGCAGGGGAGAGGTGTGCCATAAAACGTTAGATGTAAAAGATGTGAATATTCATCTCACATCTACCAAAAGAGCATCTGTCCATCCAGCTTGGTAAATCTGAGGACCCTAAATCCTCATAGCTGATGTGAATATCGCCATCTAATTGGTTTTAAAACAATGGAAAGAACATAGCTGTCTTGGTTTTCTAAAGGCAGCAAGTTATTTTTTTCTCTAAATGCAATGTAGACAGAAAGATAAAGATATTAAGGTATACTCACCTGGGAACTTTTGATGCCACTGTAAGTTGTTTCTGATATTTTCCGTTTTTTCTTCTTGGGCTCCCCTTCGGCCCTCAACTCTGTACACAGTAGGGATAAGCTGTTTTTTACAGACCTGTGAATGGAAAAGAATACACGTTGGGGAAAGAAAATTCATTTCAGATGAGCTATAGAGAAGCACACAGGCCCAGGGTCTAAGCATTTTTGAAAGAAATTTAGCCTCCGAGAAACATACTGCATACCTGTAAAAAGACCTGATCTCTTTTAGTTCCATTTATTTAAACTTGTATATTTTAGGCTGCTAGATCACTATTTACAGTCAACCATGGCAATCAGATAGATGTGTTATGGGTATACATTAGATATTTACTCACACATATTCTGGACCCAAATCTCATTGTTGTGGGGATCAGTATCCATGATTATTATTATGCTGATCTTTTACTTCCAACTAGTTATTTTTTGCCTTGTCTATGCATAGACTGATCGTTCCTGAGATATCACTTCACATAAAGAAACACTAACCTTCCTGACTGTCAACATACAAAGTCTAATGTTCATACAGTGAAGAACAATAAGGCAGATCCAGACTACAGAATACAAATTCCCAAAATGTGGAATAACATGTTTTCAGCATAACAATACGGTAGGCATAAACACTTCCTATATGCTATAAATCATGACTTTATTTTGTAACTAATTCATTCTCTCTTTCTACTCTGATTAGCTTTACAAATGGCTCAAATAGTCCTTCTTCAGAAATAAATAAATATTATCTGTTTGACTTGCCCTTTTTACCATTTTCAGTTAGCTCCTGGTTCTGAATGAAGAAAGAGGAGTCAAACATGACAGCACCTTCCAGGCCTAATTGTAAAAATGGAGCCAATAGCAATTAAACATGTGCTTTAATATATTTCTGAAATAGGGTATTTGAAAAAAATTAGAAAGCTGGGCAGTTTCTCAAAGTTCAGCAAAGAAAGGTATTATATTTTATTTTAGAAGATAATGAAACTTAATAATATGAAGTAAGTAAGTAAGTTATGGTTATTGTTAGTGTGGAAGCATACTACTCCATCTTGTTTAAGAAGTGGATACTGGATTTGCTTTACCATTCTTCATTGTAAAGAATAATTGTATAGTCACAAATACCATCTGTAATCATTCTTTACATTACCTTTGCATTGTTACTCTACATGAATGTGGTTTTTGTTGTGAAAATACAAGGTATAAAAAGCTCGAGAAATATATTTCTGCTATACTATAGATAGGTTTGAGTGTACACTAAACACTTGGTGCTAGACACTCAACAAGATTTGGAATCAAAGCATACTTACAGAAAAATGGGAAAAAAATGGCCATAAATATTACCAAGTATTGTACAAGCTATAAATTGGCCTAATATTTCACTCCTCTTGGTATATGAGATGGCAATTGGGTCCAAGGGGGTCCTAGACCTGAATCTCCTATACTTTCTCCCTTTATACTGGACAGGACAACATTTTAGAGGAAGTTTGCCATGGATGGGCAGCCTACAATCTGTTCTCCAGTCATGATGACATCCTCTAGGTAACCTGTTATTAGAGAAAATATGCTACCTAAAAATCATTTTTGTAGGTAATAATATTTCTGGCCCATCTAGGCATCCTGCTCACCTCCCACTTACTTTCTGGATGCATCCTCTAGCTGCTTCTCAGTCTTAAATCTTTCACATGCATCAACAGCCTGTATATTTTTGGTCAAAAGGTCACATATGTCTTTAACATGGCCTCCTCCTCCTCTCCATTTTTAAAAAAATGTTAACATGTATTCACCTTGCACAACTCACTATAAGATGAAACTTGGAAGTTGCCTAATAAGAGACAGCCTGAGAGAAGTTATTCCTTGAGGCAAAAGTATTTAATAGGATAAGCCAGACACATTCCAACTGCACAGATGACTGGACTGGTACATACTGAACTGGTATTTTCCATCACATCTGAAGTTCCAGGTCAATTTAAAAGTTCAAGACAGGTGATGGGGCATAATGTGCCCCATACTTCAACAAGGGGAAGCTCCAAAAGTGTTTAGAGGAAGAGGCGAGGACCCCACCAATATCTGCAGCCTGTGATAGTTGCTTAATTCTGCTAAAAGTAGGGCAAACACTGGCCTTGATGCTCAGGAACTGAGAGCTTCTTTGTTGTAAACAATGCGGAGCATGACTTACTGCAACAATATCCCCTTAAGGTTGTAGTAAAGTATAGAAAGGGAACTGCTTGGCAGGTGTAACTTTTTATGGCCTGGTGCCTTTCCCTTGAAGCTGCTGTCTTAAGGCTTGGTCTTCACAAAGGTGGTTGCTTCTCCTGACTTTCAAACACAGAACTCGACTCCTCTTCCTCCCATCTCTCAGGAGCAAGAGGGCACAGCAGGAATGCGTTGCCAAAACATCTGGCTTCTATTGAATTTTACTGCTTCCTCAGGAAGCAGCTTGGATGAAGATGGATTTGTGATAGCTGTGGAAAAAAAAGGAGAACAAATTTCTCCCCACACATACAAGAATAGCTAGAGTCGCTAAACACGTATGCACAGGCACACACTTGCTCCTTGCTTGATCAAGACCCCACGTGAGGCACCTTGCCCATTTGTTTTGCAGAAAAAGTGGACATAAAAACTAGAGGGTAATTTTTTTAAAAAAAGACATAAAAAACAAGAGAGCATTGTATGGGGTTGTATCCCAACCCTTTCTGAAATACAAACAAGAGTTCCTGTGGCACAGGGAGACTCAAACTAAACTGGGCCACTGCTGTCCAACGGTTGACCCTTACTAGAATGACTGGTAAATTAAATCATCCTTTAAGAAGGAATTAAAGCAGGTCCTCTATATAGAGGCCTATGCAGGCAGGTTCACACGGAATAAGATGTTTCTAAGGGGGGGGAGACAGCCACATAGGGATGAATTTTCTTGCTTAGAAGAGGCTAAACAGATCGCACAGCATCGAACAAACCCTCCTTTACATATTTCTCTGTGGGGGAAGGAGGAGAATATGGCATAATTATTATGTATCACTCCCACATGTCCCGTGGCTGCTCTGCGAGAGGGAGGAGACATTCCTAGACTTCTCATGCCTTCCAGCAACTTTCTGGCTGTTGCTCTTGCTGCAACTCATCACTTCACTAGCTACAGAGGGGGCTTTGGGACAATCACCTCTTTCAGCTGGGCTTGTCGCAGCGCAAAGAGATTGCCAGAGGAGCTACATACAGGGCAGTGCTTCCTCAGACCACTCACGTCACAACAGCAGAAGCATTGCTGTATTTTGGGCGGGGGTTGGGGGGAGATGAATTTCCACCGAGGTGGTTGGAGAGGGGTGGGTTTTAGGTTCAGATACGAATGGTTGTCAGTGCTTAGAGGAACCAAGATTGTAGAAGCAGCCTTGGAGGGTGTGTGTTGCTTTAGGTACGAAGTCTGGTATTGTGGATTTAAAATTTCCCCTTTTTCCATAGCGCTGAAACCCATTAAGGGATGAATAAGTAAATGATACTCATGGTGCCATTTACTTACTTCTCTTTTCTGAATACTAACCGTTTTTTTCCACAGAAAACATGATGGAGAGGAATTGTAGAGAATTATGGGGAAAATAGGGAGCAGAGTAGGTTGTTGAAGGGAAGAAGGACAAGATAGGTAGTTGCAGTAAAGAGAATCATTACTGTGAGAAACAGTAAGTTATCTCATCGTGACCACTGAAAGCCACACCTTTTTTTCCCCTTAGGTTTATACTGAACTTCTTTTGCAGATTATCACATGTGACATGAGCGGGACGTCAGCGGGCCCCATAGTTTCTCAACATATTTCACTCATGCCTATGGATATAGTAGCTTGAATCGGGTTTGGTGCGCTGTGCAATAATGAGGACCCAGATTGTTGGGGGCAATATGTTGACTCTAAACTACTTAGAGAAGGCTGTAAAGCACTGTGAAGCGGGATATATGGTTATTAACGAAATGAAAGATTCTGCACTACAGAATCCAAAAATAGCGACCTATATAAATCATGCAAACTGATCGTGTTTGTGTGACCTTAGGTTGTATAATTTATTCAGGAATATAGTTATTTTACACACATATTTCACATTTTCTGTTTTTGCCGGTCATGGGGAAGACTGCAGAGCTATATAGTATCCTGAAATCTAGTTCCTATAATCACTGCAAATCTTGTTTCTAGGACTCACGTGGTTTCAAGTCTGTCTTTGCAACTTTAAGTACCAGAAAGCTCAAGAAAGGAGCGAGGGGGATAAGATTTTGCCCTTCTGTGCTTTTCCTGAATCCCAGCATACTCTAAGTTGTGTTCTTACTGGCAGCTGCCTCATGTAGGCTCCTCCTACCCGTAAAGGCCCAACATTCTCATTACTACCTGCCTATGATTCCAGTTCCAAACTCTTCCTCTCTCTTCAGGGTTATTGTGTAGCCAGATCAGACTGGCTTGGTGGGATGAGATGGGAGTAAGATTAATCCCACCTGGAACACTGAGAGACAAATGAAGGGATATGTGGCTTGATCCCGAAAGAAAAAGACACCCTGGCAACAACAGCTAATGGCACTAAAGTTGCGATCAGCCCAGATAAGAAAAGGGGAGCAAAGAGAGGCAGCTACTCCCAATGACAACGATTACAAGGAATTAATTTGGGTCTTATGCGGGCCGAGTCACCTTCTGACACCTTCTAAATGATTGACTTCATATTACACTGGCGTCGCTCTCATAGGTGTCCTCCTGGCAGAGCAAATAGGAAGTGAATTAGCACTCTGAAGACTTTGTCCCAGCTGCCACGGCTGGCTGGGTGCCCATTTTGATCTCCAATCCTCATCAACCCTAATTGCTCCACGCTGGCACCCAGGGCTCCTCAGAAGCAAGCCTCTCGTTTGCTCCACCCTGGGAAGGCAGCCCGGGATTTGAAGCTGCAAGGCAGGCTCTTTTCAGGCTCTTCTCTTGGGCCTTGACCCTGCACCCTCCACCTTTTGGCCCAGCCTTGACCCTGGAGCCGGTGCCAAATTCCAATTTGGCAGCTGTAGCAGGAAAGGAAGGAGGGAATTCCCTGGTTAAGCGAAGGGAGGGAGCGGAGCACCCCAAGGGCCAAGAAAAATGGGCCGGCTTAGCAACAGCAAGCGAGTCCAGGCTACCCCTAATGCCAAGCCTCGCCCCCCCCTCAACCTTTGCACTTCAGCCTACTCCAAAATAGGGAAATTGTTCTGAGGAGTGGCTGCAGGGAGGCAAGCTTGGCAGAGATCACTGCCTAGCGTGGGAAGTTCAAGAAGCAGGAATGTCCTTGATAGGAAGGAGGCCAAGGGACTGGGCCTGCAGCTGCTCTGGAAACATGTGTTGCTCCAGTGAGGCCAAAAGCCTCCACCTGACACAGGGTAAGGGATGCCACGATGGCTAGGAGCCCTGCCTTGGCTCCCGATCAAGGAATCCTATGCCATAGCTGTTTGCTCGGGCAAGTTGACAGGGCAGACGTACAAATGCGCAAGCGTGATAGAGCAGAGAGGATTACCGCTCAGGTGAAGATTTAAAGTCTCAAAGCCGCCTAGGTATGCCAATTGTTTTCTGGGAGCTACACGATTAAGGGACTTTTCTGTGGTCTCTGACAAAGGGTCAGCCTGACAAGTGCTCGCATGTGAGCATTGGGAGGAACGGCTGCCTGAATGCGCGCTTGCTTTATTGCCTTTTGGGATGGCTTCTTTTGTGCTGCACCTATTTTGGAACCTCAAAAAAAAACGTCAAATGCTTCAAGTTCAGAGACTTTTAAAAAGAATGTGTGTGTGTGTGTGATATCTCAAACAGGCATAATCTCACTTGCAATTAATGCATGCCAAATAATCCACAGCATCAAGGCTTAGAAATCTGGAGTAGAGGGGAAATTAGAAACAACATGCAAATGCTCCTAGAAATTGTGACCAACTAGGACCAGGTACAGTAAATAATTTGTCAGAAAACTTAAGCCTTTAATACTAACTATATTAAAAGTGTGTGTTTTTTCTCTCTTCTTTATTATGGTCCTTGACCAATCATATTTTAACCTGTTTTTAAAATTTGCAAACATCTGACCAGAGACCACAGCATTGTACAACTCTGCTTGCCAGGAGGTCAACCTTAAGACTCATCTACACATCACATTTTCTCAGATGCAAAAAATGCCTTGCTGACTATCGGTGGAGGATACCTTTATATAGATTTTAGAGATTTAAGGTTTTTTTAAAATCCTACCTCTATTATTTTTATAAATAACTCAAGGCAGCAAACATACCTAATCCTCCTTCCTCCTCCTAGTTTGTCCACACCAACCACCCCATGAGGTGAATTAAGCCGAGAGGGTATGGCTGGCTCCAAAGTCACCCAGGTGGCTTCAGGCCCAACATGGGACTGGAATTCAAGTCTCCTCTTTTTTTATGGGTGTGTGCCTTTCTTTTCAACCCATGTCCAACTCACCCCAAAGGCAGTTTTTGCTCCTCTTCTCTCTGTGCTCTCCTTCCAAAGTTACTTTTCCCACTTCTGCCAGTGCCAAGTCATGCCAAGCGGTCAGCCTGCTGCGAATTGTCAGGTTTCTTCCCACTGTCAAGCAGCCGTCTCTCCACTTCCCTTGCCAGCTCACAGATGGCAGGCAGAGCAGGAAGAGAAGGAGGGAATGCAGGTGTTTTGGGGGCACCAATTCTCCTGGCACCAGAAAGATTCACTTATCTTCACACAAGAGATAAGAGGCGGAAGTGAGTTGTCTACTAACAGTTACTGTAAGAAGAGATTGGACAGCCATTTGTCCAAAATAGTATAGGGTCACCTCTTTGGTCAAGGTGCTGAACTAGAACAAGTGTCCCCCAATCTTTTGGGCCTCAGGGACCGGTTCCATGGAGAAAGATTTTTCCACGAACCAGAGGGGGTATGGTTCTGCATGCCGCCTGCATAACACAGATGGGGGCTTGGTTTGTTTGCACGGACCGGTTGTTGGCGTGCTGTGGACCACTGCTGGTTCACGGACTAGAGGTTGGGAACCTCTGGACTAGAAGGCCTCCAAGGTCCCTTCCAACTCTGTTATTTTGTATTCAGTTCTCTGAACTTGTAGGATCAGGAAATCACAGCAAAGAAACTGTCCTCCCTCACAACTTTTCCCCTGCTCCTGGTGCCAAAAAGAAATGTTCCCACCACGGAAAATCTGCTTTACCAAAGAGCCATCCCCTGAAGATCACTTCCTCCTGCCCTGCCCTGCCCTGCCCTACTGCATGGCTGAGATCAGGAGTTCTCAATCCTCGGTCCATGGACCGGCAGCGGGCAGCAGGACACCCCAACAACCGGGACACGCGAACAAGCCAAGCCCCAATCGCAAGATGCAGGCAGCACGCAAAACCACACCCCCTCCGGTCCGTGGCAAAATCTTTCTCCGTGGGACCGGTCCCTGGTGCTCAAAGGGTTGGGGGCCACTAGTTTAGATGCCACCATCCCAAAAGTGTGGGGAGTCAAATTTAACCAAATGTCCAGTGGCCTTTTGGAAGTCTGTTAGACAGGTATCACTTCAGTGTCTACCGTGAGGTTGGTTCTAATGCTCCCCTTGTAGCTTCAAGACTGCAGGGCCAAGCTCTCCAGAGGGGTTACTATGATTCAGCAGCTTCTCCTGGCTACTTCAGTACTACAGTGGTGAACGGGAAGGGAGGGGCACATTTTAAACATGCGTGTGGTGCTACCCTTGAAGGCGAAGGGGAAAGCAGAGCCGCTATACCAGGCGCTAAGAATAGCTGCTTTGTCTCCTGCCTTTCTGCAGGAAGGGATGAGAAGTTCCACTTCTTGTCCTCCTTACCCACCCAGACTCTCACCCATGACATTTTATGGAAGATGGAAACAGGGTGGGGTCTACACTGCTCTTCTCACCACGAGTGAAAGAAGAAGTATGGATAGATAGGATGAAAGGGAGGGAACGCTGCAGCAGAGAATGGATTGTCTGGTGTCAATCCCACCCATGGGGTCAGAGAACAGATCGGGAGACCCACAGGTCTTCTACAACCAGTAACCGCCATTAAAGGAGGTTGAGGCAGTCCTCGTTAATCAACTACAATGGGGGCCAGCAACTCAGTTTGTCCAGCAAAGCAGATGCTAAGTGAAACATCACAATGTTTCCATTTTACTTCCAACTTTTTGTTTTTGTTTTACAGAGCTATGAAGGGCGTTAAGTGAGTGGAAGTTTGCAAAGTTACTTCTTCATCACCGGTCACTAAATGAGGCAGTTGCTAAGTGAGTACTAGCTACATTTCACCTCTCACACTTCCATCTCTCTCTTGTGGACACAAGTCCTATTCCCCTTCATTGCTGAGGTAGAATTGGGTCCAAATGCGGTCAGCACTTCTCACAACCAGCATATTTTCGCTTTGGCTCCCATCCTAGATAACGGCCCTTTAGTGCCGCTGTGCTAAGCAGCGCTTGGATGCTGTTCTGGAATCACAGAATCTCTTCTTTCGGCTTTTGAAGATTTGCTGGCAAACTCATCCTGGTGGGATGGGTTTTTGGACGTGTACAGAAGTGGGGTTAAAATGTAAAGAAAGTGAGGCTTAGGAGGAGCCAAAGCTGGGATCGTCTTCCCAATACGCTAAGAATGGATTTCCTTTTATATTTAGCTTTTACATGAATCCACACAGCTTTTCAAGGTTTGGAGTGAGAACAGGCAGGGATTCTTCTACTTTGTCCCCCTCAGGATAAATCTACAGAAAGGACTGGGGTGGAGAGGAATGGGAGAAGGCAAGCAAGTTCTCTAGTGAGCCCTGGAAGGTTTCCATGAGCCATATGGTGGAGCCATGTTGCAACCCAAAGCCAACACTAACTGCTTTTTTTCCCCCTGTAACCTTCACTACATTTGCTAATGTTTTGTGACATAAAACCTAGAGATTAATTTTTTTTCTTCTGTCTTAATTGAAGGAACCATTTAGTACAGATTTAACTATTATTACCAAATCATCAGGATTGATGCAGCGCACACACGCGTGCTCCAATCATGTTTGGACTAGCTTGGAGGATTTATGCAAATGGGCCTGCCGGGAGAGGCAATTTGTAGCAGAGAAGGACAATTATACAGGGCCCGTGAGTGCGGGAATGACTGTGCCGGGCGGCTAATGGATAATCATAAAGCGCCAGCAGCAATGAACACCACTGCAGCGTGACCAATGACTTTATACAGCACAGATAAAGAGGCTTTTATGCAACACTGCCTTCCTTTTCAAAGAGGAGCAATTCTTCCCCCAGAGCAGTGCAGGAGGCAAGACAGACAGGAGGCAGGGGAGCACAGAGGAGCAGCCATCTCTTTCGCCCTCTTATTCGATGACCATGTGGATGGGTAAGGCCTTCGCCGTGCTTCGTGCTAAAGTGCGGTCACCTCTAGGGTGAAGGCAACAGTCACAGCCAAAAACAACAAGCAATGCTTTGATCACAACATATTCACTGAACATCACCGCCGCCACCACTTTTTCTCATGCCTCTACCCAGTGTGCTCTGTAATTATTAAGCTACAAACAGAGATCTGGGAGGAAGAGTCCGCTTTTTATAGCGTATGAATACAAGAAAGCAGCATAAAAAACACTGACACTATGCAGCCTGTTTGATGTGAAAAAATAGGCTGAGAAAGAAAAGGAAGGGAGGAAGGAAAAGAAGGGGAGAGGGAGAGAGAGAGAGAGGGAGAGAATCAGAATTTTATTTCTGCCATGTGTGTCAGGACACACAAAGAATTTGTCTTAAGTGATAGTGCTCAATCTACATCATACATACACAATAGAAAGGAAGGAAGGAAGGAAGGAAGGAAGGAAGGAAGGAAGGAAGGAAGGAAGGAAGGAAGGAAGGAAGGAAG
>JANHFO010002324.1:775457-789812 GCA_032468095.1 Pareas carinatus | reverse complement strand
AGAAAGAAAGAAAGAAAGAAAGAAAGAAAGAAAGAAAGAAAGAAAGAAAGAAAGAAAGAAAGGCTTAATTATGTGAAATTTCCCCTTAACACACACATATATATATATACTCTCTCAAAATCTAATTACAGATCCCCAGTGACATACAGTCCATACACATATCCAAGCAGACTAACACTTTGTCTCATTCATACCATCCAGCCTGGCAAATATATACAGATGCAAACATCTGTAAAGTGGATGGAGAGGAAATCTCTAAGTGGAAAATGAAAGATAGACACAGGTGGCTAAAACCTTTCCTATCGCGGTCCCTTTATCGTTTATGCTCCTTTTTCCAGCCAATAAATCCAGATTGGGGCTGGGCGGGGGATGAGGAATCCCATGGTACTAGAATGAAGGGGGGAAAGCAATGATGAGAACAGCATTTGCTGCAGGAAAAAGTTCTACCTTCCTCCCATCCTGCTAATGGCCCGGTAGTCCCATTTGCAGATCTATCCTTCCAGAAATGCACACAGCAGCACTTCCGTTCATTATAATAACCCCATGGGCAGACCTTTCTTGCAGCACCCTCTGGCTCCCTCAAGCTTTCAAACAGACAGGCCATGTTGTCTATACATTTATAGTGCTTTCTCCAACCCCAAGCACCGTACGTCACGCCAGATCACTCACTTGACCTTCCTGCTGTCACTCTTGCCCATCGAACCCTGTCGCAATGAACCGAGTGTGCTGGAGTGCTTGCGTTTCCTAGGTCGTCCTGGTCCCCGTCGAGCTGGACTCCGGGAACTCTCCTCTCGCCTATGGGTAAAATAACCACATTAAACACCGAACAAAAGGGCGGGAACGGGCCTGCTCCCATATAAGTGGGGTTTCTCTGGGTGTGGGCCCCGGTCTGGTTTAGAAGACAGAGAAAGTCTTTAACCAATGGGGATTATTTGGCCCTCAGACGCTACACTAAACAGACCAACCTGTAGATTCAAAGTTATTTCACCTCCTTAACTACTGACATCATTCCTGGTGCCGTTTTGCTTTACCCACATTCCTTCTGGCAAATAGGGCAGGTGCTTATCCTAGAAACCTGTTGTGAAAAGCCAAAGAAACCAGACACTCACTCATGGTCATGCCGCCTCTGCAGTTTGGCCAATTCCCGCTGTTTCTCTTTGTAGCATCGCTGGAGTTCCGCTAGGCGCATGCGCATCTCCACTTCCTGTGTGTCCAAATTCTCAATGGCTGCTTTCAGAGGGCAAACCTTTGGGGAGAGAGAAAAGGTCAACTTAGCCACAGAGGAGAGCAAGAGGCGAGAGGGCTATTCATGCTTTCCCTCCTGGGTAGTTATAGGCCCTGAGACTTATTTGCACTCTCGAACTGAGGAAGCCGATTTGGAAGGCCAGCTGGCTCTACTTTTATGGACTTGCAGAATGACCTTTAAGGAGCTACTCTTGGGAGCGTCACTCATGTTCAAGCGGGAGCCCCATTTTGGCCACCCAACATCTTCAACTACTAAGAAATGTAATTAAGGCAAATTAATGTGAGGGGATTTCTGGAATTCAAAACAAAAATTATAACACGAAAACATCTTGTTGAAATTTCTTCTTCCTCTTATTTTCTCCCTTTAGTTGATTAACTGGGATAATGATTTATCTCCTTACTGCACACACCAAAGATACAGAGAGATCTTTATCGAGATTTTTCCATTCTCTTAAAGCGCCTTAAGTCCACAAAATACTGCTGAACTGTATTCAGTCCTCAGATTGCAAGTGGTCCTCGACTTATAACCTAGTCACTTTATGATGGACCACCAAAAGCTACTTATGACCCGTTTTCAAAGTTACCATGGCGACAACCCCCGACCCCACCCCCACACTGCAGTTACACATTCGCATTCAGGGCAATTGGCAACTGACTGACTTCTACAGTAGATTGCACCATTTTTGGTGACTTTTTTTTATCAGTTCCTACTGTTTACTTCTGGGTTCTGGCAAAAAAATACCCATCAGGTATTAACAACTGCAGTGTTTGCATAATGACCACCGCAAAAAATGTCAAACAAAACCAGGTTCACTCACATGATACCTCAAGTTACAACTGCAACAATCTACGATCGTAATTCAGAGCTCCATTACCGTCCCAAGTAAAGGACCATCTGCACCCAATCAGAAACCTAACATTCTAGCCTCCATACACTCTAACCAACTTACCTTTCCTATAAATGTGATTATTAAAATTGGAGAGGCTGATACAGCAAAAGCTACCCTGAGAAGCTGATTAATGCAAGCCTTAATAATTGTCCCCTAGTCAATCAAGCCAAGAAGCAAACAAAAGTGGGAATTAAAAAAAATACACTCCAATGTTTCAAAATCTCTGACACAGCTTTGCTTGTAGAATATAGGTAGTCCTCAATGTATGACCCACAATTGAGCTCAAAATTTCTGCTGTTAAGTGAGATACTTGTTAAGTTTTTGCTCTGTTTTACAACCTTTCTTGCAACAGTTGTTAAGTGAATCAAGTGGATTTGGCTTTTTCAAGGACTTTGCTCGTCAGAAGGTTGCAAAAAGTAGTCGAATGAACCCAGGGCACTGCAATCGTCATAAATATAAGTGAGTTGCCAAGCATCTGAATTCCGATCAGGTGACCAGAGGGATGCTGCAATTGGTCGTAAATGTGAAAAATGGTCATGCCGCTTTTTAGTGTCATGGTAACTTTGAATGGTCACTAAATGAACTGCTGTAAGTCGAGGACTACCTATAGAGCAGTCTTGTCTAATTGTGTTATCTCATTCAGAGGCATCCAGAGGAAGACAGGCTTTTGTTAGAATGATAGAACATGCACTGCAATGTCACACAAGCTCTCCCTCTTGCATGTGACTACAAGGCATGTACAAAAAGGGGAGGGGTTTGCAGTGACATCACAATGAAAGCTTCACCTGGCTACCCCTCCCGAGAATGAATCTTAAGGGTCAAAAGATTAGCCCTCAAACCTGAACAATTTAACACAGACGTCTCCGTTATTACCTGTGGAAGGACAGATCCTTCTTCAAATGAGAAAGGTGGATAGCGAAGAGCACGTGGCTGAGAAAAACACCACAAAACTATGCCAGGCTACACAAGTGGAGGGAATGCTAGCAGGTAATCTTTCCATCCATCGGCTTTGCCATTCATTTTGAACACAAGAAACTTACAGGCTTGGTTTTAGGGGTCCAGATGTACTTCCGTCGGGAGACCCGCGTGCGAGGGCGCAGATTCACACACGGCGCGGCATCTGCCAGGCTGAGAAGGTCAGGCGGGCTGCTCTCTAAGCCAGCAGCTTCAACAAGAGCCCAGGCAGCAGCAAGCGTGGCTAGACTTTGCAAATTGAAGGCTGCCAAGTCTTCATCCGGCACTGTGGGGAAAAAAGAAAGATACAGTCAGAGATACAGCCAATTCTCATTCATGGAATAGGCTATTAATAAGTCATGAGATTACATTTCCCACCTAGGGCTCTCAATCTTGTCACATCAAAGGAACCGTCCCATTTAGAGCTTCCAGACTAAATGTGCCTTCTTGGGGTGCTCCTACATGCCTCCCCTACCTATCATACGCCGTTAGTTAGGCATGGCCCCTTTTGCTGCTTAGCACATCTTTGGATAGGAAGGAAAAAGGCAGAACGAGCAGAGGGAAAACTGAGCCAGTTTGCAATCAAAAAGGCCCTCTAGTAAAGAGGACGCTCAAAATATTTCAACGGCATGATGAATACTTCGTCTTCTAACTTCTCTGAATTCGTATGCCACCCCTGGTGACTGAGCGAAGATATGTGCCTTGGACTTCTATGTATATTTGGGGGAATCTCACAATCTAGCCCGTTTCTTGAAAAGACCGTTTTTCCTCTTCCCCAGACACACCAAGCTGCTTCTCTTCCCCCCCCATTCCCCTCATGTTACGAAGGGCTGAAAGAAAACCATGAGGCAGAAAAAGTTGGCTTGCAAGCTTCGGTCATTTAGAAGAGTAGAAAGTGCTTCCCAGACCATAGCTTAAAACCACCAGGCCCCTGTTCGTATTTATTTGCAGAATACATCTAAAGCACTTTGACGCGGAGGGAAAGTTGTTAGGATGCCACCTGCCTCAGCAGCAAGGAGAAGCTGGCATTGCTAGAAATTAAGGAAAAGGTGGACTAATGGAAACAGTCTCAAAAGTAGACGATGTGTTCGAAGGAGGAAGGGAAATGTTGGCTCAGATAGGGAGAATTGAAAGGGCCAGCCTATGCACGAAGATACGCAAATGGAAAAAGGACAACCATAGACATATTATTAAAAAATAAATAAACCACACCCTGCAGTATGCATGTGTGGGTGTTATCTCTTTAAAGACTCATGCAGTCACACACCTCTCCCTCATGGGCTGTTGCTCTTTGTATACAAGTGCATCTGCTTGTGAAAGTGCCTGAGCACACGTATGAGAAGGCAGATAGGGGAGTCCTTGTATGCGGTTTCCGTTCCACTGTGGGCAAGAACGGTTTTGGTGTGTGAGCAATAACCGTTGGTGTACAGATGAAAAGCACAGACGTCGCTTAGCCACAGGGGATGATAACCATCTGCATATGTGGGTTGGTGTAAACCTCGCCACCGGGGAGGCGGAAGTAGGAGGCTTGAAGCAGCAGCAGCAGAAAGGTGTAGGGACAAAAAAGAAGGACTTTCACCACTCAAGATGACATTGGATGGTTGTGGTTATTATTAGCATTAGCGTGACCGCTGTTATTCCTGAGCAGGGGACGGGAGATGCTTCTCGAGAGTTGAGGCATTCTGGAAACAGGAGACCTCAAAATAAATCTGGCAACAGACCAGTAAAATATGCCGCTCCCCACCTTTCCAAGCCTACATAGGGCCGGTCTAGGATGCTGATAATAAGCAAACCTCATCCCAAATTAATCTGCAATTCAAAATCCAACAGGGAAAATCCCCCTGCCCTTATTGCTTGCTAAGCTTTCGACATTAAGAGGCATGCAGTTTCTACCTCGTCGGCAAGGCCTAAGCAAGTTTAACAATTCTCATACCTTCCCCGATTTCATTTGGTTGCTGGGAGATCCTCCAAATTCAGCCTCTAACTGGGAATTTGCTAGATTCCCAAGTGCTAGGCATAAGTAGCCTGATAGACAATTCTCTCCTTGCTGGTGAACATTTTGAAAGGTGCACACTCCCTCTATTGATTTGTGAGACTTTCAAAGTTGTAAGCATTAGAAAGGGTCTATGCTACTGTAACATGTCTAAAACAATGAACTACCCAAGTTTATGTGCCATTTTTGATTACATGCTGTAATTCACAGCTTTCAATCATTCATAATACCAGAGATTATGCAAGTGCTGGCTTGTAAACCCAGCTGTGCTCAAAGGTCAGAAAGGGAGAACAGAATATGAATGCAGGATTCTAAGGAAGAATACAGTTCCACTGTGGAAAGAAGGAAGAGGCACTAAAGAAGAGTAGCTCATGTCTGAATAGTTCAGTTTATTTCCTAACCAATCTGGCCCATGGTCATGATTAGGATAGATATGACACAATCTTTGGTCTATTTTTCTAAACGAGAAAGAGGAGATTCCTTTCTAAACAGTTGTGTACCTGAGAGCAATCTGTAGTATCAGATGTCTAATAACGGGATCTAGAAACTATAGCTTGTAGTAGAAGAGATACTTCATCAATGATGGTGACCTTTTGGGGACTTCCAGTGAGAACCTGTGACCTGACATCTCTGAAGGAGTGGGATGACATGGCAGCAGAGACTGGCAACCAGATAGCAGAACTCTGGTTAGTCTCTCTGGAGAAAGGAGAGGTGGTAAGATTGCCCACATCTAGTCCAGGCAACTGCTCCTTGTGACTAGACTGCAAGAACCAAGGTTTTTGTGATCAACTTGTGAATCAAGCAGCTGGAAGTCGAGGGATTTCAACCAAGCTCATAGTTGTAATGTAGCCTATATGGACATAAAGTTTTCCAAGCCTGATATCTTTTGGAAATATTCCTTAATTGTTTTTCAATTATTAGGAACCTTTGAATTGGGGAAAAATGTACAAAATTTTATCACAAGGTAAGTTTCCTTCAATACTTAGTGGAAGATATTTTAAATAATAAATTGAAAAATTTATAAAAAATATTTTTGCATAAGCAGCAAAAAGATGATTAGAATGTTGGTTTTTGGAAAGTTACCTATGGACTAAGGATCCAAATTTGAAATAAGATTTTGAAATTTTTTATAAGAATCCTTTCTGTGGGAAAATGCTGCTATTTTGAATTATTAAAAGCATGATAAGGTTGACTATTAGAGGGAACCAGAAGGAACTATTTACTACAACTATATTACAATTAAAGGAGAAGAACAAATTTGACTTAATAATAGAGAATGCAGCAAAATATTTGAACATTGGACATATTGAAGGATATTTTTGAACAATGGCCTCAGAAATTAATCCTTGGAACGTCTGCTATTATAGATTCAAAAGTAAAATGTTTTACCAGCAAGATTAGGACTGATATGAAAGTGGATTTTAAAATGCCATGCTACAAGAAATATATGGAAAAAGATGCTACACTAGATATACAGATAGAATTGACTAATGTCTTAATAATTAAAAGGGATATACATATAATAAACCAGAAGAGTAACCTGGACACTTTCTTATATTATATTTATAAAAGAGTCCTGTTAAAGTTTTGAAAGATTTTGTGAGAATGGATAAAGAAAAAAATGAAAATAAATAGAAGCGTAGAGTATTATTTGAAGGGACTAAATATCAAGATTGGTGAAAGTAAAAGGAAGGTATATAAAATTGGTTCATTTGATGAAAGCTAAAATAGATATGTCAATATCTTTGGTAACCCTTAATCGACGTTTGCTGACCAGGACCAAACAAGGCCTAAGATTTATTTCTAGAAAAAAAAGATGAAATATGAGAACAGATTGCTTGTTGTATTTTAAGAAAAAGCAATAAGTTACTAAAATTGTTTATACTTGTGATGACACGAAAATCATTTTTATCTATTTATATTTTCACTATATTTTCCCTTGTTTTTTATTTTTCTAATATTTTTATTTTTATTTTTTAAATTCTCTTTGCTTTTTATGTTTAGTTTGTATTGGCTTGTTTTTCCAACTGTAATATTTAATAAAATTATTATTTTACATAAAAGACTAGGTGTCCTTTAGAATCCCCTCCTACCATACAACTCTGGATGGGACTAGCTGTGTGACACTTGATGGGAAGGGAGAACTATACACCATGCATGTGAATCTGCCATTTGATTAGCAGCTGTTCCAGGAAACACTAAAAAGTTAATGGAAGGAAATAGGGGAATAGACCCTAGCATGTGCACAAAACCATATATTATATATCCCAAGCGGACAAACACTGACATTTTTTTCCCAAGGTCTGGGAAAAGATTCTAGAACTTCTAGTCCCGGTCCCTAGACAATCTTCACATCATGAGCAAATGTTCAACTTCCAATTCATTGCCCTGTCTTCATACAGTATTACTTTATCAATTCCCTGCTGGCTAGTCAGGAGGCAGGATTAGGCTATGGGAAAAGGGAGCTCCTCATTCCTTTGCTGACATTTGATATTTGACTCTGCCTTTGCCTTAGATGGGAAGTGCAATTTTTTTTTGATAAGTTGCTCCTATGACCCGAAGAAGCCAGCAGTCTTTAGATATCAATAAAAATAGGTGCTAAGAAAGAAGCACGTGCTGATTTTTTTCCCCACCTCCCACCGCCCACCTCTCAGTTTCCTTACCTGGATCACAGTGCCGCTGACAGAGTTCCAGTTCAGCCAGCTCACTGAGCAGGGCTATGCCAGGAATCCCTGAGCTGCATGGAGAGGGCAAGGGAAGGGAAGCTGCAGAAGATGAGACTTCCAGGTCTGGGAGTTCACCCAGGTTGATGCTGGCAGCGATGAGGGCATCCAGGCCATATGGTGCTACCTGTGCATCAGTATGTGTTGATGGATCATTCGGTAAGACAGCAATACTCTCAATTTCGTGACAGTCAACTTCCAGTGCTGTAACAGGACTCTCTTCCGTGGTCATCACTTCAGGGGAAGGTCCTGGCATGATAGCATCTGAGCTAGGCTCCTCCTGATGCTCTTTTTGGGTAGAATCCAAGTCATCTGAGCTATCCCTGACCAGCAGGGAGCAATTTGGGGTATCCTTAATTGTTTCAGTGGAGCTTGGTCTCTGGGGATGGACAAGTAGATGAGGTGGGTGAGCATGGGTGGATTCCACTTCAGAGTCCCCAGTCCTACTGGGTGGGCTAGCTTCTGCCTTGCAGTGTGGCTCCTGCTCTGGTGGAAAGGTGCGTGACTGTTCAGGCTCAGCTGCTGTAGAAACAGTTTGCATAGTGTCAGGATCAGCTGGGTCCCGGGGAAATGGTGATGCATAGCCCAGACCAGCCACAGGGTAGGTATAACCAGGAGGAAGATCTACAAAGAAAGGATTCTCAGAGTAAAGCATGGCAGGGGACTGACTACCTCTTCAAAAAATAGCAAAAATTGATAGAATCAAATACAGAAGCCACAATGAGCAATATCACTTGACACAATATTCATTTTCTGTACGGACTGTATGACTACTTCCAAAATTCTATTTCTACTACATTACTCAAATTCACACAATATATTCTGCAGAATTGTCTCAAAAAGAAAAGAAAAAAATGAAATGAAATGCTGAGATTGAGGGAGATTCAATTTGAGGAAGGAAAATCCAAAAACAGGGATGAAAAGATGCTGAAGTCCTAATTGTGAGCAATAGAAATACTACATAAGTTCATCTGATTTGAGCTTAGAATACATACCATATAGGCAGCCTATGTTTCCATACTCCATCTTACAATCATCCCCGCTGTTGCTGCTCATGATCAGCTGGGGGAGGGGATTTAAACACACTGCTGTTTCCTTACACCCATCAGTAGCAGGGAAGCTACATGGAAGAGCAATCCTCCATGCGTAAAAATCTTGTTCTTTTTCTGGTAATTAATAGGTGAAATATACTTTGGTTCCAACTACCTTTGAAAGGTTCCATCTCCAGGTTTGAAGACTTTTAACATAGTTGTCCAACCCCAAAAAGCTTTCTGTTTTCACTATGTTTGTCAAGTATCTCTCTATAACCACAAGAGTTTGTATTTGCCCTATTTTAACAACCTGAAACAAGACTGTGCTATAAAAAATTATTGATCAGTGAGCCATCCTTTGTACTTTCCAGAATCCTTACTAAGAAGCCATCCTTTCTACAGTATGCTCTTTAATTGAATTTAAACTGTTGGATTACAGGAACTATACCAAGTGTTTGCTAGACCCTTATTATTATCATTATATACAGAGCAATGTGAAATCACACAGTTGCCAGTTCTTTAGCTGGTGTTGGTCTTCATATGCATCAACCTCTTCCCAAGAACCTAGGATGTCATAATGTATTGGTATAGTGCATGTGCAGATGCAAGCGTTGTGGTCTTGTACTTGTTGGTTGCACAGTCATCCAGAAGTTTAGACTGAATTTAGCATTTCTGTCCACCTGCCAATCTTTCCAAAGAACCCAAGACACGTAGATGTTGCCATTTAATATCAAAGGTATTTCCTCGGGATGTAAGCTGTTCCAAGGAGAGCTGCCTTTTGCAACTGACAGGTGATGATCTTATCAATGCCAATGATATTCAAATGGTGCTCCAGATGCTTATTATTATGCTTAATTTAATGGTCATCCAAATCTAATGGACTCTGGGTGAGTACAAAAGTAGAAAAAAACATAAAACAGCTAAAGTGTTCAATCAAACAGATAGCCCAGGCTAAAATAACTAAACAGACGGCGAAGTCAACAAAAGAGGGGGGCCATTTGTCATCCAGGTTCTCAGCCTTCTATAAATGAATATCTACCTGGTTCCAGTGATTTAGGATAGTCCTGGGCTGGCCGCCCTTCAGGTTGCTTATCCTCAGCTTCAGGACCCGTAGAATTCTGGGAGGGCACCGGGCTTACAGCAGGGGAGCGTGGCACCACAGCAGGGCAGACAGGTAAAGTGCAGGGACCAGGGCATTTGGGTGGATGGCAGCATGACGAGAGCTTGACTGAGCAGGCAGCTGCTGGGGACAGGCCCTTTGGGGGAACGTTTAAGGCAACTGCTTTGTGAGATGGTTTGAGTGGCTTTTCAGGACCCGGCAACTCCAGCTCTGGTGGAGGCTCTTCGGGCTTCCGCTGTTAAGTAGGCGAAGGAGAAGAGAAAGAGATGGACAGACAATAAGTACATCAATCCCACATAAATAATGACACAGGCAGCAATAAGCTCAACAGTTGCACTCTTAGTGTGCATGTCTTAGACTTCCATGTGGTTCCAAGAACCTATAACTTAAGGATTGAGTCATAGAGCATGTCACTACGTACTGTTTCACTTTCTTTTCTTGATGTACCTTTCACAAAGGGTCCTCAATCCCCAATCTGTGGACCGGCACTGGTCTGCAGCATACCAACAACCGGTCCATGCAAAGAAGCCAAGTCCCATTCATGGGATGCAGGCAGCAAACAAAACCACACTCCCTTCAGGCCCATGGAAAAAAATTTCTCCATGGAACCGGTCCCTGGTGCCCAAAAGGTTGGTGTCCACTGCCTTACATGATGTCAAGCTGGTATCGTAGCCAATGTGCAATCCTATGCTTAGGATGACTTGGTGGTCTTTTGGAGATTATATCCCTCCAGAGCAAAAACAGGAAGAACAATTTCAATGAGCTCAGCAGGGAAACACATACATTTGAAAGGATGGCTAGCTTATGTTTTCTACTCTTCTGTCTTGGACTGTGCATGCAGGAACTGGGACTGGGTTTATATGGTTAAGTAAGTAGAATTCTGCCCTAAAAGCATGCAGGTTCTGCAATAAAAAAGTTATACAAATTCAGTGTAGGGATCATTTCCCTCTCCAAAATATTTAAATTGCTGCTACTCAGTAAGACAACACCTACATGGAGAGAAGAAGCCTTGTTCTCTGAACATGGCAATTTTAATTAACCAGCTCTCTAACTTTCAAGACATTTTTAAGACATACACCATAATTTTTCAAGAATATCTTTTTGGAATCTGAATGAACCAAACATAAAATTGGATCCAAAGGGTCCACCCAACATAGCATGCGTTACTTTGTACTTGTTCAAAGCCTCCATGCAAAGCCTTGAAAGAGAGATTTTGGATTCAGAAGCAAATTCTTCTTCAACATATCATGTTGGTTTCGATCATTATCACAATCTCACAACTAGAATCAAGATGAAGATCTTTAGCCAAAATCATCCATCTTCTCTTGCACATAGGTGTTTTGTAAATTGCTAAATTGCTTTAAACAATCACCTTAAACCTATGCGTGTCTGCATCATCCTGTGATCTAGACCACATGGAACGATCTATATTAAAAGAATTTTACGGGGGTCTCGATTATTTTACAAAAAACAAGATTAGATCACAGTTTGCCTATTTATTATGAATAGTTCTGGGCAGCAAACAACAAAAATCAACAATACAAATATTAATAAAATCCAAAATGTATTACAGCTGGGGCAGCACAACTGTAGCAGCATCCGCAATGCTCTAAAAATGGATTCTCAACTTTTTAGCTACTAACGTCCTGGGAAAAGGTCAGGTTTGGGATATCTTAAGGAAGATTTGTCAGTCTAATTCCTACACTCTGATTATCCAAATGCTCAAAGGTGGGGCTCTTTGCTGCTTTTCCAATTTTCCAGTAAGAGTTACCAAGAGGTGACATCAGTAATGCCATCTTTTCCCCCATGCCTACCTGGCTGTGAGTGTGCCGCTGCACTTCCAATGCCTGTGCTGCACGCTGTTGTTGTTGTTGCTGCTGCTGCTGCAAGGCGTAGAGTTCTTGCTGACGCAGGAATTGAGAGCGGGAGTAGACAGGGAGTTGTCCTGTGTGCTGCAGGTGAGAACCAGGCCCCCGGCTAGGATACATGGATGGCCAGATAGATGCCTGATCCATCACCTCAGCTGCAAAGAAAACAGGACAGATAATCAGAGAGGGAAACAAAGCCAGGAGTCACACCTATTGCCTCTTCTTACAGGAGAAGGACCTTTATCTACAACGCAGGGAATATGCCACCGCTAATTCCCTCTGGCTTCTACTTACCCAGCGTGTGGGGGGCTCCATGGGACGGAGGCTCAGAGGGCAGGATAACTAGCTGAGCAGGTGGCTCCTGCGATAGAGGGAAGACAGGTTGCATGGCACTGGGCATAGAAGGCGGGAAACCAGGTGGCAGGTTTTGATGCAAAGCAGGGTGCCCGATGCCTGGAAAATTTAGTAAAGGAAAAGATTTTGTTTGATGTGAGATAAAACCCATGTGCACAACAATCCCATATTCTCCAGGGAAAGGAGTTTTACAGGACAAGTTTTCCCTTGTTCACGTTTCTCATTTAACTTTTCATCCATCATAGGTTGTGTGTGGATTCATCGCATGGAACAACATAGATAACATATTGTTAATAGATTTTAGCATCAGTTTCTGTTTGTATTTTAAACTTTTTATATCCTGTTTTTATTTTTACAAGGATGTTTAACTGCTTTGAGTGCTCACCAAAATAGGAAACAAGATATCAAGCAATAAATGGGGTGTGTGCGTGTCTATGTTAAAATTGAGATTAGTGTTGCTACCTCCACCTGTCTCTTCCATGCACGTAGCTCAGATCTTGTCAAGAAAGTGTCTCTCCTCCCTTCCTTCCTTCTTTCCTTCCTTCCTTCCTTCCCTCCTGATAGCATATATAGCAATCATTTCTTCTATTTTTCTCCACAATTATCTGTCTTGTGAGGCAGGTTGTGCAGTGAAGAAATGAAGGCTATAAGACACCCAATAAGCTTCCAAAGCTGAGAATGAACTAGAATCAGTGTCTCCCCATTCCTAGCTTAGCACTTAACCACTTTACCACCCTTAGTTAAATCACTGGACAGAGATGAAAATGAGAATCCAGAGGCTCATTCTGGAGTTTCTCTGCATATGTTATACAATTCTATATAATAAATTGTTTATGTTTACTATTCATTTTCTGGCTGAACACTGATGGGATTAGATATAGTATGATCCAAACACTACTGCAGATTAATTTCCATGTAGGCTTCCCATAATATGTGAAACACTGCAGTTAGTCGGTCGGAGTAGCAGTCGCCCTTGACATTCACAGCCCTTGAGCCCAATAGCAGCTACATTTATACGTTAAGGTCAGTTTAGATCTCTTATCATCACCCATTCAAGCATAGCATGGGGAAAAGGCAGACTCAAAGTTTCTTCTTTATGGTTTCATCACTTCATTAAAATTTGGATGTGTGATTGGTCAAAATCAATGGCATGGACTTTCTCATCATATGGAAACTTAGTGTTAAGATCTAAGCTAGGTATAACAATAAAAGCAATAATACCTCCCACCCTCATAAAACTGGAAAATATTCAAAAAAGCCAGCCCTTTCCATGTGTAACACTTGCTCTGTCTGTGCACCCTGCCCAATACAAAATGTCAACTCCGATAAGTGATATAGAAGCAGGTTGGAAAGGGGGTGGAATAAAACAGGATAGGTTTTTGAAGCAGAAAGAGGTACCAAGATTCTTTTTGGACTGAATTCTGTGGGAGGCTGGATTAAAAGTGGTAGATCAGGAGTGAAGGCCTTCTGTGATAGGTCAGAAATAAAAGAACATGTAGCCATGAAGCCACAAAATCCAGAGAAAATTTCAGTTTTAGATGCAGACAGTTTACTTGACTCACCATAGGAGTGTCCACCCATCCAAAGCGAAGGGCTGCGTGTTCGGGGCAACCAATGTGCATGAGCAGGATGGGTATGGGCTGCTGGATCTCCTCCCAGTTGGCTGGTCTGCAGTGAGGAACTGCCTGCAATCATCAGATGAGGGGTGAGGTCTCCAGGACAACTGCTTGATGGGTGGATTCGGGCAAATTCCACAAGATCTTTGTTATCCCTGACAAATTAGAAGTATAGATAAAAGAAATATCAGGTCAGCTGGGCAAAGAGATCCCTTGGTTTGGCCAAAGAATTACAGCATAGACCAGTGATGGCGAACCTTTTTGAGACTGAGTGCCCAAACTGCAACCCAAAGCCCACTTATGTATTGCAGAGTGCCAGCACGGCAACACGCCCCCTGGTGATGCCTCCCCTGACAACCCTCCCCCCCAATGACATACTGTATTTTTCGCACCATAGGACGCACCGGACCATAAGACGCATGGCACCCAGAGGCCTCTCATTTGGAATGTGGGTGTGCAGCGATTGCTCTGCGGGGTGCTCCAAAGTCCGAAGACCAGCCTGAAAGCCGAATTGGAGGCTTCCCGGCACCCCGCGAAGCGATCTCCGTGCACTCGCGGGGT
>JANHFO010002324.1:741139-768119 GCA_032468095.1 Pareas carinatus | reverse complement strand
TGGGGGCGATCAGGAAGAGCAGTGGCTTGGGAGCTCACCGGGTGAGGGTGGGGAGGGAAGGAGGCTGTTTTGGGGATGAAGCATACGGAGAGAACTTAAGTTCCACTGATAGGCAGAGAGTGGTGTGCATCTGGGGACAGCCTGAAGAACATTGGCTGGGCCATGGAAAGGGAGATTCAGATCCAGAACCACCACAGGAAGATCTAAGGGGGAAGTGCGGGCTAGCAACAGCGTGGAGGCTGGGGATAAGGCATCCATCTATCTATTGCATAGGTCAGACCTGCTGCACATTCATTCTCCAAGTCCAAACACTTGGCCCAGGGGTCCTCTAAGAAACAGGAGAGAAGAGAGAGCTTTTTGAAATACTTTCAGGGTTCTTGAAGCTAAAACAGAAAAGAGAGGAGGAAAAGTGCCTCAACAGTCAAGAGAAACTACCGGTAATTCCCTGGATTCCCTTATACTTGCCAGTTGAGCCCCTCCCTCTGCAATGAGCTACCAGCATAAATCAGAAAAACAGCTCTGACTCCAGGCCCTGTGAAGTTAAATGGAGCCGTTTCCTGTGTGACGTGGTCAGGGGGTGGTGGTGATGGAAAAAGGGACTCCAAAAATCAAAGGGTCTCCTACCCATCCACCATATCAAAATGCCTCAGGGTGCGCACTTGTCAAGCCGTTTTTTATTTCCACTTCAATCCGCAGCCTTCCCCCACATCCCATTGTGTCTTCTTGCTATCTAACAACAGCCAGAATGCCGAGCAACTGAGAATTCTTACACCTGAATTCTCCAGTCTGCACAGTCCTTTTTTCTAAGAAAACTGTAGAACAATGAGAAACTCTACGCTTGTAGGGCAAATTAATGAGATCTCATCTGCAGAGCAGGGCTATATGTCTTCTATTATTTTACCTGTACAGAATATTGAAAATTTTCAATTGATTTAACAATTTTTAGACTGTGTAAGTGACCCAAAGATGGTCAGACAGTATCTGCAATATCAAGCTTCTTAAGATCTTGTACCTTCGTGCTCTACATGTCTACCCATCTGTCTATTAAAGGACACTTCTATGAACATCCTTATTTGGAAATGATGCCACCTCACACAAGGGTCTCCACCAACTCTCCTTACCTTCATGTGAATGTGAGAACCAAATCTGAGAGGTGCCGGAGTGGGGGCCATGGAAGGCGGGTTCAGAAGGGGATGATGCCGGGCCTGTAGGATGCGGAGGAGCTGCTGAGCTCAAACTGCTGCTCAGGAAGCTGCCCATGAAGGATGAGGCAGGTGAGTTTCCCATCAACCCACTTCCTGCTGGATGCACAAAAAGGAAAGACAGTGTCAGCATACAAATGGACAGATGATGCTCAGAAACCTCCCCGTAATTGTGCACATTTAATCATGATTTTTAAAATCGTATCCTTGCGTTACTTTGCAAATCAAATATATGAACATTCATCTCTGAGCAAAAAATATATAACAGCAGCATTGGTACTTTTGCTTAGAAGTAGTTGATTTCAAACGATCAAAAATTCTGTTTGTTTCAGGCGCTGGGTTTCCAGGAGGGGGAAAATACGCTCAGCAGATGTATAGCCCTCCTACATGCCCTCACACAAAGTCTCTAGAAGCATAAACAGTTTGCCACTCAATCTGGCAGCTCTGATGGGGACATATTATCTGGTTGCTGTTGGCTTTGGGGAAGGAGCTGGCATTAATGTTAGTGCCCACCAAAGACCTCTCGGAGTCTCAAGCTGGCTTAGTCTTCCAAGTATGCTACATCCATTAAAGCAAAGGATAGGAGTGTCATTTTCTACTAATAGCTATACATACATACTTATCAGAAAAGATATGTAAGCCCAGTGAGACTAAAATGTGAGTAGGAGCAAAGAACCCTTTGGAATACAGGCCTGCAAGCTTGTCAGCAATCACACTTCAACTCAACACCAGGAGTTTCAACACTAATGCATGAGTCCTGGAGGGCAAGCGAATGAGAACAACCCCCATGTGCAAGCGTCTTGAGTTCTTCCACTGACATTCCAGAAAGAAAAAAAATTAATCATGGGAAAATGAATTAGGGGGATCCAGGTTCTCCACAAGATATATTCAAAAATTACAAGCGCAGCATAATCCTAAATGCAAAAAACACAAAGTCATGATATAGAAACTCTACACCACATACATGCCTCAGAAAAATGGATGGGTGGAGGGGTCCCTTCTTTCAATATTTTGAATCACTGAAACGCTTCACTTAAAGACAAAGAGTCTTCTAAGTTTCTTAGCAAGTAGCCCTTGCCTGATTCCATAGTTATTGTTTCACTCACTTATGTATCCTAACCCACTTCCACAATACAGCTATCCCTTTGACATATTAATGAGACACCAGACAATTAGTTCTGAAAGACAGTGGCGGTTGCAACACCATTCCTGTGCAATGGCATTTATTCTTCTGTGAATAACGTAAAATGCGAACACTGAACTCATGTGAGATTGGCTAGTAGCTTCGGGGAAGTGAATGCAGTTCCTGAGAGCAGGTAATGTGATATACAACTGTATTACTTTAGTTGTGCAAGTAGACCGCTTATGAAAGGGTTTTTTTTCAGCTTGTGATTGTCAAAACAAGCAAAAACTAAGAAATATCCATAAACTAGCTTCCGATACCCGTGCTCCGCTACGGGGACTACCAAGGAAATTGAATGTTGTATAAGAAACTGGTGCTGCTGCTGCTGCTGCCATTTGGAGATTAGAGTGCGCCGCCGTGGAGAAGCAGCTGCTTTTGAGAGAGAGCAAGAGGCAGAATGAAAGAGAGAAAAAGAGAGAGAGGAAGAAAGAGAGGAAAAGAGGAAGAATGAGAGAGAAAGAGAGAGGGAGAGGGAGAAAGAGGGGGGAAGAATGAGAGAAAGAGGAAGAATGAGAACAAGAGAGAGAACAAGAGAGAGGGAGAGAAAGGAAGAGTGAGAGAAAGAGAGGGAGAATGAGAGAGGGAGAATGAGAGAGGGAGAATGAGAGAGAGAGAGAGGAAGAATGAGAGAAAGAGAGGAAGAATGAGAGAAAGAGGAAGAATGAAAGAGAGAGAGAATGAGAGAGAGGAAGAATGAGAGAGACAGACAGATACAGAGAGAGAGAGAAGGGAAGAGAATGAGACAGAGAGAGACAGAGAGACTGAGAAAGAAAGAGAGAGAATAAAAGAGAGAGAGAGAGAGAGACATACACACACAAATGAAGAAAAAGAGACACAGAGAGAAACTGAGCCAGCGAAGCAAGGCAGAGGATTGGGACCGCTCACCCGGCTTCTACTGGAGACGGGGTGTTTCCCTGGTGCCCGGCAACTTCTCATTGGGCCCGTTTGGAGGGCTTCTATGGAGGCGTGAACGGCCCATGTAGCCTATCTGGAGGCCTGTGCAGCCCGTTCTGAGGCCCGTATGGAGCAGGCAGCCGGGAGTCGGGCAGTGAGCCGAGGCAGGCAGCCAGTAAGGCCTTGAAGAAGGTGGTGCGGCAGAGCCAGGAGGGCGGGGGTCACGGAGGTGGGGGGGTAGAACTGGGGGATTTAGGGTTAAAAAGGAGGAAACCCCCCAATTTCTACTCCTCACAATGCTGTTAAAAATGTGCAAACCTTTTAAAAAGGGGCAGTGAGGCTCCTAATAGAGCTCTGTGCTATCTATGGGCAATGGGCCTGGATTTTTAGTCATGATCCATAGGTATTTGACGTGGGCGAGTGCCTGATGAAGGATCCAACTAAGAAGCAGGAAGTTCTCACTTTAAACCAGCCCACGCTCCCTAACTAATCCTACTGGGATGCCTCAGTGATGAGTATGGGGATGTGGTTTACACAGCATGGCCAAAGACACTCCTCGCAGCTGGGTTGGAGATGGGAACTTAGGCATTAGCTAGGAAAGTCCCTTTCTGGACACTATGAAGTGGTCGAGTCAAATTTGGGGGGCTCCATTTATGCCCAGGCTGGCGTTTCTAGAGCTCATCACCAGAGACTGACCAAAGAGATAGTGAGGATCGAGAAGATTCCTCTGAAGCTGTAGAACCTGCCCTCTTGAAACAGCCAGCCTTGTGGGCGCCTTTTGCCAAGGAGCATTCAGATTTGAGGTCTCTACAACTCTCAGGAGAAAACACAGGTGACCTCCTCCATCCCGGGACCCTCTCCCTTTCATGCCTAGTTTTATATATCTCTATCATTGCCTAACCCTTAAATTCCTTTATGACCTTATAATTCCCATACCGACTTGTTTTACAAAGCAGCCTCACTTGATTTCATCATTGTACCAATGTTCCCTCTATGCTGCGCTTCTGTGCAAAGGCTGTTGCACATACTTGCATGTGGGACTTATTCTCCCGCTCACTGTCAAAGATGACACACCAGCAAAATATGCTTTTACAAATGGATAAGCAGAGAAAGGAGAGAGAGAGGGAGGAGGGAGGGAGGGAGAGGAGAGTGAAGAGATGAAGCTTCTCACACAGCTCAGTGAAAATCTGCCTAGCTTTTGCCAACCTCCGGGCCCAAAGAAGAATTGAGCATCGGTGGGAAAGCAGAGGAGAAAACAAAGGTGAGAGAGGGGCTTTGCCCCTCTGAGCTAGGCTGAAGCCAGCATTGCAGTAGATCAGTAATCTGAGATTTGTAAAAGTTTCAGTTTCAAAATAATGAATCAGGAATGAAGTTGATTAACACACAATACTATACTCAGTTATTCCTACTTAGCTTACTTTTTAAATATTTTTGGAAATATCTATTTTATACAATTAGATTTTCCATTGAATCAAAACAGGTAACCTCATTTTTTGGGGAGCTTAAACAGGCAAAGTATATTTAAAAATTAGCTGCCACCCTCACCAGGCCAGGGTTGCTGTTTCCAGCCGACCCACCTGCCGGCCCAGGTTTGTCCAGGTCAACCCAATGGCTGCAGCGAATATATATCAGAACTTGTACATCTGTTTCTCTGGCTCAGAGGAAGCATTGCTCTGGACACAGTTGACCCCTTTATATCCTGTCCCATGAAATTAAATCCATCATATGTTCCCAAATCTGGTTTGTCCCTTGAAAGGCAGCAGTCTGTCCTCACATACACATACAGAGTGTGGTTTCTTCCAGATATGTTGTCTATGCATAGCATCTTATTCTCAAACGGCCATTGAGATTGATTGGCTTCCTTGCAAACCCCTCCACAGTACTGTACAAACAAAAGCAAAATAACTGCACCTGCACCACACTCTGGTTCCAATCCCCACTTCAGCTATTAGTGACTGGGTGGCCTAGGGCAAAACCAACCTCATAACTTCTCCCGCTCTGCCTTTGCAAAATTGGACTGAAATAATGAAAGAAAGAATTAATGAGCAGAATTTTAAAAGTACAGGAAAGGAATCAGAAATGGCAATGTTCTGTATGTACTGAACAAATCGGAACATTTGAATATTTATGAATTCGTTTCGCCCAAGTGACTTTATGTGAAATTTTGTGCTGCGTTCCATTTAAGAATGTGGCTGATACATGGCAACAATTCCTTAAGACTCCTTAAGATTAGTGGGCACATCTTACTCAACTTGTCAGAAGGCAGAAGATGTCCATGAGTATGCAAGATAAGAAAAAGAAGGATTTAAATTTCCCTTCCTAGCAGACAATTCATGTATTATTTTCCCTCAGATTCCTTCAAAATGTTGCAACTAATCCTGGAAAATGGAGCGTTGAATTCTCTCTCTCTCTCTCTCTCCTTTATTTTATATACAGATCGTCTACGATTTACAACTGCAGCTAGGAGTGAATTTCAATTGTAAGTCATGAAAGTCGTAAGTCGAGGCACACACATGACTGGACCAGATTTTATGATATTTTTATAGCGGTCGCTACGTGAATCATGTGATTGTAAGTCCAAATCCATTCTTCTAAATGGTTTTTTTTGGTCAGAAAACAGTAAAAAGAAACCTACCTCAAATCACAGTCATGTGACTACAGGATGCTGTATTTATTCATAAACGTGAACTGGTAGCCAAGCACTCAAAATATAGTAATGTGACTGGGAGAAGGGAGGACATAACATTTTACAATGGTCAGAAATGCTTTACAAGCTATAAACTATCCCTTCCGAGGGCCATATTAACTGCAAACAATTGTTAAATGATGTGTCGGGGGTTGGTGACCCCTGCTATACACATTTTTGCTGGAACACATCCCTCCCTTCCACTCCACCAAGTCCTGCTGTGGTGCCTCATCATGGCCAGGTTGTATGTGTTCCTGGGTGGGATGAGTATTGAATTCTGGGAGTCTGGTATGTATGTGCTCCCAGCAGGACCACCAAAGGCATGAGGGGTCATCCCAGCTGCCCAGCTAAAGCAAACAGGCATTTATATTGGGCAGCAGCAATGAGGCCAAAGTCAAGATCTCAGGAAGGAACTTAACAAAGAATTTCAGAAAGCTATTAGGAAAGACAAAAAGCAGTATTACCACAACATCTGAGAAGACACTGAAGTGGGAAACAAACATAGAAAAAAGGAAGGTCTTCCAAAATTCCTCTGAACTCAGGCTTATATTGGTATGCTAAAGGATGCCAGTGGACATATAATAGCTACTTCCAAGAAGATCAAACGAAGATGAAAGGAATACACTGAAATTCCATACAGCAGAGATGTCAACATCCGTGATACTTAGAAGATGTTCTCTACTTACAAGTACCACCAGTACTAGAAGATAAAGTTAGATCAGCACTTTAACTAATCTTTACCGAGTCTGAAGGTTATAGGAATTGACAGAATACCTATAGGAATATGGTATAGTGCAAAAAGGCTCTGTAAAAGTTCTAAGGCAAATTATGCCAGCAAATTTGGCAAATCTCATGAAATGGCCAGCAGACTGGAAGAGGTCAATCTCCATGACATTACCAAAGAAAGGAGTGGGATCTGGATATGCTTAATTTCACACACTAGCAAAATAATACCTGGGATCATCCAACAGATTAGAGTCCTACATGGAAAGGTAGATGCCAGATGTTCCAGCTGACTTTAGAAAAAGCTGAGGAGCACAAGACATTACTGCTAATGCATGATGGGTAATTGAGAAAAAACAAAGAATTACCCAAAAGAAGTCAATATGTGCTTCACTGATTATAGAAAAGCCTTCAATTGAGTCATCGTGTCAAACTGTGTAATGTGCTTAGAAAAAAGGGAATTTCTGAGCTTCTCCTCATATGAAAACTATACACAGCTTGAAAAATCACAGAAAATCATGAACCAACCTGTTCCGGGGTTGGCAAAGGGGTGATTCAAGGCTGTATACTCTCCTTTTATTTATGAAGCTTATGTGTGTAATATGTATTGAGGATCATAGGATTGGAAGAAAATGAGCAGAGTTTTAAAACTGGATAGATAAACATCCATAATCAGTTGTTAAACTAATCACATGATTCTGGTGGGTGCCCAGTTGAAAGATGTAAGGGACAGATCTGGAGAAATGGTTAATATTACCTGGGATTATTTGAAATAATGCAGACAAACATTAACTTTGGAGTAAGTTTGATGTATTCTTATATATCTGTAGTTCCAAAGAAAGTCAGAAGTCATTCTTTCTCTTTCTTAATTCTATTTCCTTCTCTGCGTTTTTATTGTTTTCTGAGTCTTTTTCTAATTTCCTATGTCTATTTGTTTATCTTTTAACTTTATATTTTTTTAGAAAAATCAATAAAGCTATATAAAAAACTATTGATTTTCAAAAACGCAAGGTCAAAATATAAACAGGCAAGAAAAAAAGATTTGAAAAAGTAAAAAGACCAAGGGAGAGGGAAGCAGCGCAAAAAGAAAAAACAGAAAAAGAATGACTTCCCACTTTCTTTGGTACAGATATGAATAAAAAGAATCAAACTCTTAAAATGTATATTTTAGACAGTTAAGCAGATAAAATGCCATCCACAGAAAGGCAATAATGAAAGTGTGTCAGAGAAGATACAGGGGACATGTTACTGTACTGTCAAAACCCTGGCTCTTAAAAAGATAGAGAAATATCACTACTAAGGACATTTTTATCTGTGGATATATTATCATTTGTGTTTTTTTTTCAAATAAAAGTTGGTTTACGCAGTTTCTAAAGATTGGAAGAATAGATTTGATTTGATTCTAACTTCAGGAAGATAGGAGTGAACAAAGGATACCTATTCCAAATTGAACGCCTTGTAACTTAGCTAAAAAAAAATTCTATAAATTTAAACTACCGCACTAGACGTATTCCTCCTGAAGGCCAAACACACCAGCAAGCACACACAGAGGGAGACATGCTTTTACATATGATTTAGGGAAGATGCTGTTTGTGGAACTACAGACAGATTGCAGGTTCAAGGTCAGCAGAGCCGAAATCTTCTCTCCTTACCTTCCCACCTGACATGTAGAGTAATGATGCAACAGACAGTGATCAAAAGCTCTCCCCCATCATCTGGCTACAGAGGATATTTTTTGCATCCTCCTCTTCAAAAATCAGCTCCGTCTGCAGCCCTAACGTCCAATCAGGTAACTGGCTCTCGTGCAATCAGAGCTGGCCCACCCACCCACTCGGCTCCCCAGTCTCAGGCCACACAGCATTCCACAGCCCACAGGTTTTCCTGTGACTGGTCAGTGCTGCTTCAGACAGCTGCTACTCTTTCCGTGCCGGTTCCCCCCCCCCCCTCACACACACACACACCCTCCTTCCAGCTGTGTGGCATACTGATAATGCTTGCAGGCCAGGCTGTGTTACTGAAAATAATCCTTCCCCCTTGCACTAGGCCTCACAAATCCTGATGCCATCTTGGGGCAGAACAGTTGCCCTTTCACACTAATCTGCCAAGGAGACGGGACAAATAGGAAGGAGGGGAACAGTTGCTGTTTCCAGACCAAGTCTATGCGAGAAGCCCGAGTGCTGCCTTTTGGCCTGCGTCTCCCTGAGAACAGAGCCCCGTGCCTCGTCTCTCTCACGCTTGCCAGCGTTTCCCAGCCTGTGAGTCACAAAATGCTGGCAAGCTCCTGCTCCCCTGACTCTGCAGCTGATCAGCCCCTCGCCAACTTCCCACTCCCTTCTCAAACTGCATCCCTTCTTAGGCTGAGCCTCTCCCACTCTACTGGAGCTCTCCTAAACCGGGATCCAGATTTGGACAACCCCATGCCGCTGATAACGTCTGCGTGTTTATAACAACAATTCAGTTTGGGCGGGAAAATGTGCTGGCGTAAAAAAGGCTGCTCGCCCTTAGGATCCCAGTTGGGCCTTAGTAATGAAGCAGAATGATAATCCTATGCACATTACACGTAGCAGCGGAGAGAGGCAGGGTTAAGAGACAACTCCCTTTACAATCTCCTTTCGTAACAGCAGATAAAAGCCACTTTGGTGTAGTGCAGTGGACCCCAACCTTTTGAAGAAAGGATTTTCCACCGATCAGAGGAGGCCTAGTTTGGTATGCTCCGTCAATGGGGCTTGGTTTGTTTGCGCGGCCCGGTTGCTGGAATGTCTCAGATCGGTGCCAGTCCACAGAGTGGGGGTTGGGAACCCCTGGTATAGTGGTTAAGACATCAGGCTAGAAGCCGAGAGACTGGGAGTTCTAGTCCTGGCTTAGGTACAAACCAGCTGGGGGACTTCGGACCAGTCACTTTCTCTCAGTCCTAGGAAGGAGAGAGTGGCAAACCACTTCTGAAATGTTACAAAGAAAACTACCGGGGCTTGTCTCTCGCAGGTGGTTAGTGGGCCTTGCAGAAGAGCTTTTTGCATTATTTTTTTTTATATTTGCGACTCCGAGTTTTCAAAACTCCACTTTCTTGAGGGGGAATAAGAAGGGTGATGTCTGATTCCTAACCCCTCCAACCGGCGCAGAATAAAATAATAAAAAAAAGAAAAAAAAGAAGGGTGATGCCGATAACAGAAGCAGCAGCACCGAAACACAAAAGTTCTATAAATGAAGACTATGTCTTGAATCCATTCATCCCTGACAAAGATCTATAAAAGAGAACATGTAAAGAGGCACATGTAAAGCCTCTACTGGAGATCCTATGCCCCTAATCGTACCACCGTGTATGAGTGGTGACGGAGTGAATGGAGAACCTCTCCATTAATATATACATTTTCAAAGTTTCAAAAGAGAGAAAAGCTCTGGTTGGCTTGGCTTGCTGAGGCTCAAGTACAAATGCCCCATTTTTTTTGTCTCGATTGTGTGAATTGCTAATTGTTTGCTTTCCAAACTGTTCTGAGATTCAGTACTTTAAGAAGAGAAGCACCAGTCAGTTAACAATGAGGACATTATACATTGCAATTTTTGACTGAAAAGTTTGTCTGTATCACAAACAGTAGAATTTAGGTTTAGTCCTACTAAATTCGCTATGCTTTATGTAACGGATTTATTACAAGCTGTGGATAACACAGGCAGAGAGAAAAGATGTCTATGAAAGAAATGTGCCTTTAACTATACAAGAAAGGCTGAGAGAGCAACCATTTCCCATGGCTTCTCATTGCTTCAAAACTCTCTTGTGGGTTTCCAAGAAACAGATCTCTGCGGGTTCCTCTCTACGGGAGGTTTCACTCATCTCTGGCCATTGGAAGGCAAGAAAATTAATAATCTTGGCCTAATGAAATACTCGTAGTAGCAAACCAAGCCCCCAAATTCTTAGCAAGCAAACCATTAGGACTGGGAGCAATGCCATCCAGCACAGGCTGTGGAAAAACTGAGTCGCTCTGTTTTCCTGGTCCTTCAACAAGTGGCATAAAATGGGAATTTCCACCTTAAAAAAAGAAGAAATGTCTGTTTCCTTCTTTTCCCACTGAGCAGGAATTACTATAATCTCTTCCATAATGTCAATGTGTAGAGGCTGCAGCGGCCGTCTCAAGGACAACAGAATATTTAAACTAATAAATAGCCTCACAGGAGGAGGCGCAATTGTGTCCAGCGTTTTTGTCCACCTTGGTGCATTTTCCTCCTATTTGATGCACCGTAGTTAGTGTCCAGGCTCAGAGGTAGAAGGGCTCTAGCTGGTTTGGAAACCCCAATTCCAATCCTAGGGACAAACTACACATTATTTCAAAGCAAGAAACCCCTCCCTCATACTGTTAAACTACCAGCATCATCCCACACGGCTGGTTCTGTTGGGAATTGTTTAGCACCAACTAGAAACTCATCGTTTTTGCTGATTTCCCTCTCCCACCCACCTTTTTAGTGTAAAGGTAAGCGTAACAGAACCTTAGGGATGCTTTGCTCCACAATATGCTGTAATCTCAATTTAAGATGGTTGCGTGCAGCTTGCATTGAACAATGCAGTTGTTCAACACTGAACAGACCACTTTTTGACATACTAAATTGCTGCGCTGCAATTATAAGAGAATTAATGTCTCCTTACACTGCACAATATGGATCAAATCCAATGCATATAATTTTGAGGGGGGAAATGACAACTAGTAGTTGCCATATTAAAATAGCATACAGCTTGACCACTATAGTTACAACTATTATGATTTAAATGAAGAAAATAATTTGACATTTATGTTTACAGGTAGTCCTCATTTAGCAACCACAATTAGGACTAGCAACTTGGGTGATAAATGAAGCGGTCACTAAGTGAAAATGCAACTGTGTGTGTAATCTTACTTCAGCTTTCCTTTGCTTTACGGATCTGCAAAGTTGGTAGGATTGGTTGTAACTGAGAACAATTACTGTATGACAGCTGCTAAACAAGGACTACCTGTGTAGCAAAGCTTTCACTAGGCCCCATCAATCAATGGCATGCTTTATTTTTACTTCATATGTTGTACTTTTGAATCCTGATGTTGCAGAAAGATCCCTAAGCTAAGAAGTAGCCCTGGTTATTACAAAGGCTACTTACTCAAAATCAAAGCAGATGGCAAAATAAAAGGAGGAAAAAAAGAATTCATGAAGAGGTGCAACCATCAATAATACAGTCAAAACCAACTTTCAAGATGGATTCACCCTCAACATTAAGCCATGAACTGTTGAATAAATCATATTGCACTAAGTGAGCCTTTCTCGATTTGGTTAAAGAATTCAGGGAATTGCAGCTGAGCAACAAGCTGGAGGAAGTTACAATATGCTATAAACGAATGTTTAAAAAACCCCACAAAGGTTGGATTGCAATGCTAAGTTACAACCAAACAAGTCTTTTGACCCCCCTTAGCATGGCGCATGACCCCAGCCTCGGATTCCCAAGGCTACCACCCTCCTTTTCTTCTTTTATTGTAATACTCCTCTTCAAAGCAAGGCAACGCTGGGTATTTCATGCCGCGTGATGTGAACAAGGTGTGCTGCCAAAAAAGGTGTCTGAATAACACCAAATGTGGGACCTAGCTCAGCTTTGGAAGAGGAAATTCAAATTTTCTTTTAAAAGGACCTGAAAAGACTTCAACGTGAGTCCCTGAGCCTGACCTGCATGTAGACAGTTTCCATGCACCAGAAACAAAAAGCACTTCTCTTTCTTTGGATGAGATTAAGATACCCCACCCAAGATTTAATTAAATTCACAAAGATACAAGATTGATTTCTGTTCTAGAAGAGACAGGTTGACTAACCATAAATTGCAGAAAGTCATTTGACCCTGGAGGTTTGCAAATACACAAACACACGAAGATGTACAGTACATGGAATGGAACCAAGTGCCAGTATCTGCCCACTGGTCAAGCTTTGTGGAATAAATACTAATAGGGAAGGGGTGTTTCTCTGAAAAGTAGAGATCTGTCAAAAGAACAGGACACTCTCTCCCAAGCATAAGCTGGTTCAGGCAACCAGCTACACTCTGTAGCTAGAGGCCAAGGAAGAGAGCTTCCTCCCAGACATATTTTGTGTTTGGAAAAGCCTTGGCTACCCAGATTAGCAAGACCTATGTCTGGCCTGCTTCACTGGTTTGCAATGCATGCGTTAGGCTAACCACACCTAACCATTCCCCTTGTGAATCAGCAGAGCCTCTAGTCAATTATAGCTAAACGAAAGCAACCAGCTCCTGATGGGATACTAGTCAGATACTTATTTCTACTCTTAGGTTTTATTCTCTGGCTGCTTCCCATTTAAAACCTTCCCTACGTCCCTGAATCCCAAAGTTAAGATGGACCTTCTGTTTCTTTCTCCAAGACATGAAGCTGAAGTATCCTTCCAGCCCAAAGCCACACATCCCTTTCTTCTTGAGTTGGTACTTCCTAAGTGGGGAAAATATGGTGAATGTTAAGAGATGATCCCCTAAGTAGGTGAGTATGAGAAACATCTATAGCTTTGAGTGAGAAAGTGACACTAGGAAGAAGCCCTGATTCTGAGATTCAACACTCCTTTCATCAAACTACTTATCCATTGTGTGTGAAAGGGCAGAGATTCATTTGCATCAATACTCAGAAAATGCTAGTTAATTGACTATGGGCTACTGAAGTCCCTAAAGCCAGATCCTCTTATTGTATCCCCACAATTCTTTACCCCCATTTATACACACACACCAAAACTCCAGGATGTCTACAATTGAAGATATTGTTGTTCCAGGGTCCTCTTTCGTCTGAAACTTGCATTTGGCAACCCTAATGAGGCTTCTGAAGGGATACTACCACTAAAATTAGCGAACAAGGGGTTAAATCCAGGTTGGCCCCATTTATTCCATTTTACCAAGGCAACTAAATGGGTCCCAAGATCATCAGTTGAAGCAGCATGGGCCATATATTCTCCACAGAGTTGGCCTTGATTGCTGTTAATGCAGTAAACAACATCTAGCATTGCTCTCCAGACTCATCAGGCTGCAAGGCCCAAGTTTTCTGGACACCATTCATGATCCAGTCTTTTTAGTTCAGAGCACATCTCCTTCAGACACACAAAAAAGTAACAAACAACAGGTCTCCTGCTCAGACATCTGTGACTCACAGTATCTGGTGTGTGTTACTGTGCATGGGGGAAGTAGAATGATTTCTGGACCCTTTTCAAGAATATTTAATCCTGTTCCTGCCTATGTAGCTTAGAAAAGCTCTACTTTGATAACAAGTGGTAGCGGTATTACAAAATGGAAATACAAAATAGGCGATGTACAGTGGGCCAACCTTTGAGTGACAAAAGAACAGTTCAAGCAGAAAAAGGACAAGAAATTCTGCCCTCCAATAATATATGAATCAAAACGGTTATTAAATGCAGCTGCCGATTTCAGACAACCAAAAAAGCTGTTCATCTACAATACTGTGAAGTATTTGCAACCTATTTATGTATTCAACTTTTATCCCGCCTTTATTACTTTTTAAGTAACTCAAGGCAATGAACATACATAGTTCTTCCTTCCTTCTCCTCTTTTCGCCATCCTGTGGGCTGGGGGTGGGCTGAGAGACAGTGGTGGGGAGAAGACATTGCAATGTGCAAACAAAACCAAGAAGAACATGCTGTAAAAGGGTAGGGGGAAATTGGAAGACTTTTTTAAAATTGCAATCTTCCTATTTTATATTATAGGTTTTCATGTACACATACACAACTTAGGTGCCTCTAAACTAATTAAACACTAGGAGGAACAATTTGTTTGTTTGCTCACCAAAATGCAAAATGGAATGGCTATAAACAGCAGAAGTTCCATAGCTTCGTTCATATCCAAAGATGCTAAGCAAATCTTAAGGACTATTCTGAACGTTTGCACTGGCTTGAGACTTTCATCAGTGGATCTGCAGGTTGAATGTGATAGATTTGGCAGAACTCCATGAGGTTTGCATTCCAAATCAGCTGTGACCAGAAAAGAAGTTGAAATACAGGAAATCTCAAAACTGAATAAAAGAAGGAAGATATTAGGTCCCGCGTCCTTTTGGATACGAAGGCGAAAAGGGACAAAGAGTGCAAAGGAGGTTCTCATGGAGCACTTGTCTGTAACTTCTTAAGCTCCTGTGGCTGCCTCTCGGCAGCTGTTATGCAACCCCGGGAAAAGTCAGGCTTTGCTTAGAGGGTTGCAGACAAGTGCAACATGCGTGCCCCTGCATGCTCTGAATTCCACAACCTTAGTAGATAAGTGTGGGTGCAATGCAGGTCAGGGAGGGGAGAAGGAGACACTTCAATGTGTGAACAGAACCCAAGTGAATATACTGTAAGGGAGAGGGGGTAAATGGGAAGATATTTTGAGGGGAAATCTCTTTAGTGATAGTCCTAGTTCGTTTTTTACGTTATAGTTTTCATCTGTCACTCACCACAAAATAACAAGAAACAGTGCCATGTATTCTCAGCAATCGTGACCACAAAAGGGACAGGTAGTGATTGCCTCCAGCCTTGGGCCACCACTATGCACACCACTTATGGAGTCAGTCTCCGAAGCTGCTTGGTTTTTCCCACTCCATTGCTGGATCCGTGGGTCCAATACTGGCAGAAAAGAGAAGTGGCTGGAATGCGTAGCATAGCCCAGGATACAAATCAGAAGTGATGCAAGGCATAACTGGAACAGCTGAGTAAGAGAGACCTCATCCAACCACAGTCCTGGAAGAAGAGGGGAGACCGCTGCAGTTCCTAATCTGGTTTTAGTGGCTGGAGAAGGAAGCTAAATTCTTGGAAGATAAGCCTAGCCCTACACAGCTTTCCTGGGAAAAGATGCCGCATCTAGAGCAGGCTGAAAAAGAATCTTCAGTCCTGGGTTCGACTGCAAAGACTCCATCCTAGCCTATACTTCAAGATTCAGGGCAGATCCATACTTTCTGTTTGTCCCAGAAGTGGCTACCTCCACTTCTCAAGAGCAGGATTGAATAACATAGTCCTCCACTGACTCCCAGTCCATTGCAGATACATCTTCTATCCATATTTTGAAGCCCTAGAGCCCTTCTGAGTGGGTTATCTGAAGTGTTTATGTTAGATCGAGTGTCACCTCCAGCTCCAATTGGCTATTACCCTGGTCCATCCTCTTCCTTTCAACAACTAATCACTGGCCTATGTGGCCATTTTGTTCCAGGCGGCTGGTTTTCTGCTGAATGATGACTGTTTTTGTTCACTCAGAGTTCATCCAGTGATAGCTTGTTTACGCCAATGATTTTTGTCTTGCCCATCTTTCCCCACTGCCTTCAAAATCTTATCACATCATGCAACCCTTGTCTGAAGTAAAAACAACCAACTAAGTCCTTCAACTATCCTAGTTGTATGGTCAATCTACTGCAATATAGACCAGAATTTCTAAAGTCGAGATCTTCTATCAACTGAGAGAGAAGAAGAGTTGCCATGGATTCCTAGATATTTTAATATCTCAAGTTACTCCATATCTTTCCCGCCCCTCAAATTTACAGTCTGTGAACAATGGAAGCATTTTCCATCGGTTCTGTGCTTAGATATTAAAACCATTTCCCATTTTTTCAAATACACAATTATTTCACAATTTTTTCTTGAAAATAGATTCGGGGGCTACGCCCTGGCCTACCCAGCTCATATGAGGTTCTTCACTAGTTATTATTTAATTTCTTTAATTATTTAAATCTATGTGCCACCCATCTCCCCAGAGCCGTTTCTAGGTGGCTTACAATCACATTGAATGAACATTTTTGGCCTCAAAGAAATGATGTGTGCATGTGAGTCTCTTATGTACCCTTACAATGAGCAAATTATCCACCTAAAAGTCTGCCCATGAATGTAAAGACAGAAGTGCAGCTAATTATAAATTGTACCGATATAAAATTTATATATAGTAAGAGCAATAGAACAGTGGGACCACATTTAAATAATGTTGCTAAACAGAGATACAAAGCTGAGGACTGAACAAAGTTACCTATTAAGACGTTGGAACCCTGAAAGGCTAAATACAGCTCACCTCTTGAACATATATCTCATACAATCTTGTGGAAGTATATTTCAACAGTCCTCGGAGGAATGCTGAAAATTGTGATGTATTTGCTATTGCCAAATAAGCAAGGGTTTTTTTTTGGCATCAACTATTGGATTGCTCCAATTTTACACAATGGAAGGGGACAGGCAAACTGACCCATTCACACCTAACCATCAAATGCAGAGCATGTATCATTAGAGAAGATTCACAGCTTTTTGTATACTGAAAGTATTTTATCCCTGCTTCTTTAGAGAAGGGTGGCTCGGAATAAGGAATAACCTGTCACATGGGTCTTTAATGAATTACTGGGACAGATCTGTCTCCAGGCCTGCTTAATGAAGGCCTACGTGAAAGGGGACTAGCTTTTCTCTCACAGCAAACTCTTTGGCCCCTAAGATCTGCCATAATGAGTCAGGGAATGGCTATGTAGCACTGTGCTAGTGGGTGTAATGAAGGCAGAACTTGGCTTTAGTGTTATAGTTATTAAATTATTCTTTTTGGAGGATGCTTTAAGGAAGGAAGAGGCCCGAGAAACAGCCCTGTATTTCCAGGCAAGCACAGAGGCCAGTTTGAAGCCGATTACATGCTTCGAATATCAACTTTTATATATCAGAAAAATGTATCTTAAGAATGATTAGTGCCAAAGTGCTTCTGGGTATATATGAAGTATAATTCTTTTGCCTTTGTAAAGGCAACCAGCATCAAAGTGCTGCTGAGTATTTCTTTAGTCTGTATATGTACACTGGAAGATTAGAATACCACCAATAGCACAATGCTTTAGACTTAGGTTCACCAATCATGTTAAGCTATGTGTGAACCCAGCCACTGTGGTTAATAAACCATACTTTATGGCTTAGTATATTGTGTAAACCCAGCCAACTGTGCTCAACTCAGCCATGGTGGACTAAACTATGACTTACTACAAGCAAACCATGCCAAGGATCACATGATAGACATGTTTTTTATTCGTTTCAAACAGTTTTGATAATGGTGGAGGAGAAAAGCTAGTACAATTCTGGCTGGTCTGTAGTCAAACCCATGAAACAGTTTTCTTGAAAGAGAGGATGTCAACTTGGATGGTTGTGAGATTTAAGAACTTAAGCATTAATTTAAAACATGTTCCCCAAGAGGAATACTTCACAGAAAACTATCTAAAAATAAATACAGCAGTTACCCTAAACATTTAATATACAAACAAAAAAGGGGGAAAAGAGATAATTATGGTGTTTAAAACTCACAACTTTAGCATTTTTAATTCAAGGTTCTGACACACATTTGGGTGTGATTATCCAGACTTGCAATACCAAGGCATTTGCTGCTTTATATACATTTAAATTGCTCCTTTCTATCCTCCATGTAAAGAATCCTGACTTTGTCTCAAAGAGCTGACATCCTCTGTCAAGTTCTTATATTAGCTGCATAATTAAATAAGTGATCCCAAGGCACTGGAAAATTAATCTATGAATTCTTTGAAGACCAATCATTGCTAAATGAAGAATGGGAACCAAAGACGGGATCACCAGTACTTTATCGAAGGTTACCGGTTTCAACTGGTAAGCGCTAGTGGAAATACGGTGCATGCGCATAGAAAAAGCAAGATCTTCGCCTACTACCAGCCGAAAAACAGGCAGGAACAAACTGGTTGATTTTCTACAATAGCATTATTTGGGAACTACTACCCCAGATGTAGGGCATTGTTCAAGGCTTCGTCTCTTGGCAAATAAGACTTGTTATAAGCCATCCTGCTTGCATTATGCATCCTTGGCATAGCTCAGCACTAGTATGCCCAAACTCTCTGCAGATGCATCTCCAGCCAGCTGTGCTATGTGCCCAGTGTTGGATTGTGCAGCCAATTTCCTGCCTTCAAAGGCACGTGAGAAGTTTCTACCTTTCCAAAACAAACAAGCCATAAAGATTCCCCAGGCAACAACCTGCTCTCCCAATTGCTTTCCAATGGGACCCTTCTGTGTTTATATACCTGGCACTGTGAGAAAATACTTGAATACAATATAAACACTGACTGTCCAATTATGCCCCCTTTTCTTCTCTGGCTTGGGGCTTCTGTCAGCTTCAGGACTCCTATTTCCTCCCTTTCCCAGCCTGTGAATCTCCTCTGAGAGGATGTCTTAAGCAAGGCCTATAATCAATGCCCGGCTTAATAGCTGACACTGGCAAGCCTAAGAGAAAAATAGCCTCAAACTGGCCTGAATTGCAGGTAATTAATTGTAATTGGATATAAACTCTCACTGGGTCTTTTCAGACTGTACATACAGGTTAGTGTGTATATTTTGATGTGTATATTTCAAAATTCCTCCTAGCCACATTAAGGGGTGCAAAAGAAGGGTGCAGAAGGGTGACAAGTTGAACCAAGTCCATCAGCTCCTTCCATAACATGGGAGTTTCAAATTCTCCGATCTGAATAATATAAATCTATCTCAATACATTCATTGATTTGTCAAAATTCTTCTTCCAGGGCTTCCCTTTTCAAAGGATATGAAAACTATTCAAGGCAGCAATTGAGGGCACAGAAGAGGGGAGAAGAGAAAAGCACTGAAATGGCAAATGGGGAGTGGGTGTCAGCAAGATAATGACAAACAATAGGGGCTCATGCCTCATACAAGGGTGAAATTTTATTTGCTTATTTGCAATGAAGCATATTCTGGGAACCCGATCATGTGGTTTTGTTCACTAAGCCATGATTAAGCAAATCGCAGTTTATTGAAATGTGTCATCCCCCAACCTTACATTTTAGGAAAAGGATACTCAAACTTTCAAGTTTGGGATTTAAACTTAGCTCAAACTTTAAAGCTTTGGCACTTGCTGACTAACTCCAGTAATTCCTTTGTTTTTTTGCAACTTCAGGAGACATAGCCCATTAGCTGTAGTATTTGTAGCAATTGCCAGAGCTAGAATTTGATTTAAGAAGATAGATAAGGCTGCTAATCCGATGGCACTTTCCTGGGCCCCTGCCACATTATACACAAAGGAGTTTGTTTTCAAGGAAGTATATTTAGGAGAGTTTCTTAAGATATCAAACACAGGAGTTCGCATGACTATGTGAAAGACAAAGGTAATCAGAATACATGCATATTGATTGCTGCCCTTTCCTTCTTCAACAGCTGAAGTTTAAAAACATAGCGGGTGGCATTTTCTATCAAGGAAATGCAATGGGATTTAGAAAAAGTTACGGGTTGAATTTTTGCCTACAATAGCTGCTGGATAAATTCTGTCCACTGGGACTACCATTAACTGGAGGGTCTCCACATTAGAGAAGATAGGTCAGCATTACCGCATTCACCTCCTTTCCCGCCCGCCTCTTCCTCTCAACTTCCTGTTTCTTTAAACAGCTAAGTAAGGATTCTCTTCTCAGGAAATTGCACAAGGCAGCATCAATACCTACACAAAATTGCACCTCTATAGTAATCCCCATCATGTGGTTCCAGCTTTCCCCAAATGTCCACCCATTCACTTGTTAGGCAACCAGAAAATTACTTCTGGACAATCTAGCAATCCCTGGAGCAGGTTTCTCCCTCTTAAGCAAAATGTTCCCTGGATGAGTTAATGATGTACAGGGGAACTGTATGGGTAATGCAACAGTGGGTGACCAAGGAGGCCAAAAGGCAGAAAGGACGTTATGCAAACTCACTATGAGATGGGCCAAGGGAGCCCCTGTAGAACACTTGAGCGCTTGGCTGGAGTCTGTCTTAAAATGTCTTCCTAATTTCACAATGGATGCAAGACTGAAGCCAGCAGCAAGATACTCGCTGCCTTATACAGGAAGTTGCTATGTGGGTAAAAGTTTGTTGCGTTGAGTGCAAATGTTTTGTTTTAAATGCAACACCTCTTTAATCAAACGGACGTCATCTCCTGGAATTGCTTAGAACTGGGTGAGCTCTGAAAAAAATATTTAATGTTAGACTGCGGTAGAAGATGCCAAGGTTATGGAAGGTTTCCTGGAAAATAAAACACATTTGCAGGAATCTAGATCATTTTTAGGGCTTGGGAAAGAGATCGTTTCAAATCCTAGCTTCTGCATCGAGTTTTCTGGGTAAGTCACTTTCTGACTTGGGACAGCTGACACCAGGGGTTTCTCAAAACTTTGCAGTACTGCAACACTTTAAAATAGCAAATGAATTTGTGCAACTTCCCCTGTGGCCCATCGCCCAAAATAAAATGAATGATTTCACTGAGGCTAGGTTTGAGCAAGAAATAAATATGCTACTTACATGTAATCATTATTTTTAATCTATGTATCACAAGGATTCTTCAACTTTGCAATACTGTAACTGTGGCCTTGCGCAGGCAAACTGGGAAGCAAAGCTCACCAGGCTTAACAACAGTTCTTCTTTAAGTGTGTGAGCCTGATGTGTTGGGTTTTTTTTAATCTGAAACCTGCCTCTTGCAGCAAGAACGGGAAGGTTTTTGAAGATGAAGGCTCAGAGTAGGCAGGTGACAATACAAAGTGGGCAGAGTCAGAATTTTCTGAGTTTTTCTTTTAAGATTGGGGGAAGAGTTAAGGGGCCTTCTTTGCAAATTGTTCTAGATTTCAGAGGTGTTCAAGGTCTTCCCAAGGGCTATTTTGATCTCTTATCTTTGAAATTACAACATTCTAAGTAAAAAAAGGTGTGCAAGGCTATTGGGGTTCAGGTTGCTTCTTTGTGTTTTCTAATAAGGGGAAATTTCATTTCAAATTTGTAATTTTAATGGAGAAAGCTTTTTTATTTTGAAGTCTATTACATAAAACCTTTCTCCTAAAGAAGGATGCTCAGCAACTGTCCCTTTTTTTCTTGTCTCCCTGAAGGACAAGAATTGCCTTTACAATTCTGAGGGAGCTGGCTATTTAAAACAGCCCAGTTACTATGCAAAATGTGGTAGCATCAGGTAAGAAGAAAGAAAATAGCAAGAAGATTGGAATAATTCAGCAGAGTGGCAACAGCTGCACAGGGCCATTTGGGGCAAGAGATAGTAGAGACGGAGCATCACGAAGGACATAAACTGAACTCCACCAAGGAGTCAGATGTGACAAAAAGTTAGCCCAGGTGCTAGCAAAGGGACGAGAACCTCGAACACCAGCAGATTTGAGCAGAACAGAGCGCAAATTCATTGTAAGCAACAAGATGTTCAAAAGGCCAAGACAGGGGCATCTTAGAAGCCAGGGAGATTAAATGAAAGGCAGACCAGAACATCTGCCACCTCTATAAGCCATCAGAAAGGCACAAAGCAGCCTTCCAGGAACAGCTAAGGAGAGACAGATCCAGCTGTCTGTCCAACCTCCTGGCATTTTAGCCATGCAAATGGCTGTGATGTGGATTGAGCAAGGGAGAGCTCAAGGATAGCATCTGCCTTGGGTTTTCTTTTTTTGTCTGCTTGTTTGTTTTTTTGTTTTTCCTGGACTCTGCTCAGAGTCCTTCAGGATTAAGGCAGATTGTAAGTATTGTTAAATAAATAAATAAACAAATGCAGCTCTGGCAATGGACCTTTGAAAGCAGCAGAAGCAACAGGCACATAATGGAATGCACCTTTTAATGGGATATGGACTAAGTCCTTCACCAAGTCATAACAAGAATGAGTAGCAGTCACGACCCATCTGGAGACAGGCTATAAAAACTGGGCCAATCCTTTATGTACTGCAGTTTCTAAATACATAAGAACATAGTCTATTGCTTCAAACTGAAAGTCACCATCCACTAGACATATGGAATATGCAGTGATTCTTTGAGGGATATTGTAGTGTCAAAGAAGAAAACACGAAGAAGAATATTTCAAGTAAGACTAAAATATGAAATATACTTCTGAAAGAAAAGAGATGCCTGTCCATAATACCAACCTGCCCTTATAGAAAGCAAGGTAAGGAGATTTCAGAGTGAGCTATAATGAATTTGTCTATTGAGATGAAGTCACTGCAATGAAGAAGGACATCTTTCAAGAGAGCAAGTAGTTAAGGTAAGTGGCCATTAAATTCAAAATGTTGAGAGATAAGCATTGATAAATCCAACAATACATTTCAGGTCAGACTTGGAGTAGAGGGGAGTGGGTACATGTGGAACAAACCTTTCATAAAATGCTTCAGCCAGCAATGAATCCAAAAGTAAGATTAGTCTCTAGAAAAAGCCATATTGTGACAATATTGTGAAGGAAGCATCTTGAGAAAAAATATGAACGCAATAGGCATTGAAAATTATAAGATCAAAATACTTCCACTCAGCAAAAGTGAGGAAGCAGCATCACTTGGTTGGAAACGTCTTTCTCATAGAAAATGTCCTCATCTGCAACAAAGCATTGTCTACAGGACAGAAGGTGGAGATGGTCTGTGAATGAATTATCCACACAAGGCATTTTAAATGTCAGCTCTTTGAGGTAGGTCAGGACAGGAAAGAAAATAACTGAACTAAACTTAGATTGATACAGGCTATCTTGAAAGCAAGGGGCGCAGTGACTCAGCGAGTAAAGACATGGAGCTTGTCAGATGGAAAGCTGACAGCCCAGGTTTGAGACCCAACCACCGTGCGGCTGGGTAAGCTTCCGTTACTTGACCCAGTTCCTGCCCACCTAGCATTTTGAAAGCATGCAAATGCAAGTAGATTGACATCACCACTTCAGTGGGAAAGTAACCGCTCGGCGTAGAGTCACATGATCACAGAAGTGTCTTCGGACAACACTGGCTCCCTCAGCTAAGAAGCGAGAGACGAGAACTCGCCCCCTTAGATTTAGGCATGACAGGGGAAAACTTTTACCTTTATCTTGAAAGCCTAACTGTGTTTTCTTTTCTCTCTCTCCTATACCTCAGGGAGTTAAGTCAGATATATTTGAGTTTCTTTCTTTTCTTTCTTCTTCTTTTGTCAGGCCTGAAACATGTTTTTGCAACTGCTGTCACATAGTTTCTTCAAGGTAATACCTTTGGCTCTCCAGAAAAGGTCTGAGTGAGCGATCCAAATCTCAGTACAGAGAACACAAGTTCAGAATCACAAGAGGAGACTTGGCCTCCTATAAAGGAAATAAGGAAAATGCTTCTGGCAAGGTATGCTACCAGAATGCCATTCATATAGTCCTTCTGGAGGTTCATGGCATCTTGGTCAGGAGGATGAAATGGAAATATGGAGGAGCAGGCATGCCTAGCAGAAGAGGAGCACATCCCTCAGATTGAACCCAGAGCCATTTTTGCTGCAGTACATGCTGCTCAGTCAGCTATTGTCGGCCATGAAGACATTCGTAGCCAGAACACCCCACCTGCAAAAAAAGATATGAACCACTAATGGAAAGTGGTTGACAAAGCTCAAGTAACTTCCATGCGATGTAATCACGTTATCTTGTGGCCATGTAGCAAAATGGGTGGCAAATCAATTTAATTAATAATGTGGTCACCATCTTTTTCAAATAGTGCATTCATGCATATAAGCAGATTCATGAAAAACTTTTTAACTGTTAAAGATGCTAAGATAATGTTGAACTGTGTACCAAAATTTTGGGGTTTGATTGTTTATCAGGAATAATGGTTGTATCGAACAAGGGAGATGGCTAAAAGGAATGAATAGAAATGTGGTATTATTCCAGTTTGACAAGGAATGGTTGCCAGAAATATGTGATTTATTTGTTTTGGAAAAGATGCACAGAAACATGCATTACTATGACAGATTTTGTGGTATCTTAACAACAATATTTTGAACTGGTCATATTACAATAGTGAATTCATTAGCAAACCGGTGACTATTGACAAGTTTAAAAAGGTAATTTCCAACAGATTGCTTTTCCCAGCAAGTTGAATTACCACCAACGGAGTTGTCCACACAGTACACCAATTCCAAAAATACTTCCTGCGATTTAACAAAGGAGTCGATCTCACACTATCACGATTATTGGCTTAACCTGTAAGTGTAATATTTTCTGATAGTATATTCAATATAGTAGGAAATTCCTGAATGCCCAAAGTGCTTTAAATACACCCAGAAGTAAAAACTCATTGATGTGAACAATCAACTCAGTAATACACCACGCATCCCAAATCCAAAGGGATTGGCAATGAACTCAGCAATCTGTTATAGTTGCATCGGTAGTAATCAATGGTGTTGAAACAATAATGGTATCTCTGTTATTCATTACAGTTTGCTAAATTTTACAAAGCTCTGCATCAGGTGCAGTCACCAAAGATTAATGCCAGCTGATGCCAAAAACAGGAATCGCAATTGGCATAGGCAGTGCTTTTTTTGTCATAGAACGCATCAGGACACAGGTCCGGCACCTTTTTTGCCTTTAATACAATAAATTAAATTTATGTTAAGAACTGAATATATAATTTTGTAAATAAAAGATTAACAAGATGTGAGTTCTGGCACCTTTTTTCTTATTAAAAAAAGCACTGGACACAGACAATTTTATTGTGGTAGCCAAGATATGGCTCAGCAATTAAAAAAACCCAAGCTTATCTAGCACCAAAAAAAGACCAGCGAAATTAGCATCTATCTGGATCACTAGAGTCTTATTCCAAGAAAGGTAAGCCCTCTTTCTTTTGACATCTAGGTTCATGCCAATTAATCTGATATCTTGCAAAGGAGGGTCAGACTCTTGGTAGTTGAATATATTGGAAGTAATATTCTCTTTAAAAGTTTTTTTCTAGGATCAGTCTACAAATCTAGGCCTACCTACAAACCAAGAGTTCTTGATGTTCCCTGGCAAGACCGTGCCAAAGATTCATAACTAGCAACCAGTTAGCCAAGTAATGGCATATACCATGTATAGACTCTATACATTGCCTGTATAGGGTAACATCGGACGGGAGAGGTTTGTTCTCATAAATGCAACCTATTGTTGTTTGAGCCATTTAACAAAGAAACCGACTAGAATGAAGGAAATTAATTAAAAAGATACATTGATAAGACAGCAAAGGGCTCCTTTGGGAAAGCAAATAGGAGAGATTGGTTGTGGGTTGTTCCTTCCTACATTTTTTTTTCCTCGGATAGGTTTTATTGCTGTTTACTCTCTGAAGCAAGGGAGGGCAACTATGGCAGCTTTATGACCCATGGAGCCATGCTGGCTCAGGAATTCTGGGAGTTGAAGTCCACAGGTTATAAAGTTGTCATGGTTACCCACCCCTGGTCTACAGCCTGGTGGCCTTATGCATATTATTTGTAAATAAATATTTTAAAATTATTATTTCAGAATTTGAATATCTTAAATAATCAGTAGCACTGGCTCACAGTAGCAACCTGCCCTATGAGATTACTATGGGATACTGAGACCTCATTTCTGCTCAAGAATCATCATTCTGCTATACATTGCTTTATCCCTTACTAAAAGTCTGTATGGGTTGCAATACCTCTTAATGTTATAATTAGTCTGCTGAATCATGCCATGGCTGGGAAGAGGAAAAATAGTTAAAAAGGGTCTACCTATCCTGAATAGATACCAAAATTTCCCCGAATCATATATATGGTGACATATATATCAAAATATTTGCTTTATAAAGTTGCAGAAGACTCTTGTTTTTAAAAATGAATTTGACACATGATTCCTATTGCCCAGGACTCAATTTCCCACCTGTAAAATCACATTAAATATACTTCAGTTGTGAGCGTTCCTGAAAAGGTTAGCTCTATTTGATTGCAACTGGCTCTGTGTTACAAAGCAAAGTACTGTATTTTTATTTAAACACTCACACTACGTTTGAATTTATGAATTTAATTCCTAAATTCAGCCATCCATATAATTAGCTTGCATCAGGGATGTTCCTATTTCAATTTTACAGAGAGAAAAACTGAGGCTTACTCAGAAACAAGTCAGTTCATAGCTTCACGGATTGGAATTCAGATCTTACCAGTCAAAAGTTTTACTTCGCTAAATCTTCAAACTACAGTAGATGTCCCTTCAAATAGAACAGACGTTCTTCTGGATATACAAGATAACTCTTCAGTAAATGCAAACTTAGGGAACCAAGTGATAGGAATGCAACAAAAGGAATGAAGCCCACAAGGATGGCCCATGCTATTTATAGGTAGAATGAACAGGTTTAAAGCCTCAAGCTGAACTATGTTGATTTGATCTCTATATCAATATTGGGCGCTCAGAAATATACAAGTAACCTTGGCTTTCAACAACTGAGTCCAACATTTCTGTTGCTAAGCAGGACAACTGTAACCTTTCTTGCCACAGTTGTTAAGTGAATCATTGCAGTTGTTAAGTTTGTAACACAGTTGTTAAGTGAATCTGGATTCCCTATTTAGTTTTGTCAGGTCACAAAAGGGGATTGTATGGTCCTGGAA
>JANHFO010002324.1:727145-741039 GCA_032468095.1 Pareas carinatus | reverse complement strand
ATGATCCTGGATCACTGCAACTGTCATACATTCTTCTCAATTGTCAAGTGTCTGAATTTTGAACAAGTGACCATGGGGATACTGGAACAGTCGCTAAGGGTGAAAGACGTTCGTAAGTCATTTTTTCCCCAGTGCTGTTGTAACTTTGTATGGTCACCAAACGAATGGTTGTAAGTCAAGGACTATTTGTACTGTCTTTTCAACCCACATACTATGAAAGTCGCAAAGGCTGTTTTATTATTGAAAGCATGCATGGAAAGCTAGAGAAAAGGAAAGAAGAGAGGAGAAAACCCGCAAATGAATGAAAAGGCCAGTGATTCAATTTACTGTTAAAACCACCAGAGATGTATCACTTGGTAGAATACTTTTTTTAAAAAAATAAAAACATAATTGCTGGGGTGTCTGGTATGGAAGGGGGTGGGAACAGTACAAATGTTAGGGAAAGCAGTTCATTTGCAGAGCTTTATCAGATGATAACACTATATTTTATTGAGACAATCTCTCAAAAGTTTTTGGCCCTAAAAGTGTGAAATGGCCTGCAGCGACACCAGCAATCTGCCAGCTCCCTTTGCAAACAGTTTAGCAGGTGCAGTAATAGGAATGGAAAATCCAACAGTTACAAATTAGCACCCAAGCTGCATTGCAAGACAGGCTAGGAACTCTCCCCGGCCCCCCCTCGCCCCCCCAATACGTCTCCCAACTCATAGGATCTTTTAAAGAATTTCCTTTTAAGCAACGCCTTTACCAATGTAATCTTGCCCTGTCTTGCTTAATCAATCATCCTGTCGCATAAAGTCCTCTGACACGCTGAAATATCAGAGAAACATCCATTTCATCACTTTATGCAAATAGAAGAAATCTCACTTGGCCTCTACAAATATTGATTAGGCCTACTAATTTATAGCAAAATAATAATGACAACAATGATACTGGGATGATGATGATGATGATGATGATGATAAAACGAAGAAATAGGTGAAAGGGACCAAGAGAGGAACAAACATGGAGAGAATGAGATAGTGAAAACAGTTGGAAACTAGAAAGTAAACTGCAATCTAATGAATATTTTTGCAATAAATTATGGGTATAAAATTAGAAAGAGAGAAAAACACACATGCCGGGAGAAAATAGAATCTCTTCCAGAAATTTTATTTCAACACCACCCAACCCAGTAAAGTAGGCTTTGATATACAAAGGGGGAACTGCTTTTCTTCTGGCTGAATACTGAATACTGTATTTCTACTTTCTGCAAGAGCAAATTTGGGTGTGTGAATAAAGGTATACATGATAGGGACTAGGGCAAATCATAACTCAGAAATTGATTGTTTGCTTATTCATTTAAGCAAACCAATACTTGGTTCCTTTTCCTTTTTTAGCTGGCAAACTTCCAAAGCCCATTCAATGGCAATCCATCACAAGATATAACTTAAGTGCCTCTAGGAGCTGTGAAAAGAGACATGTTGTACAAACCGGCTTGTCTATATACGGCATTTGGTCTTTATGTTGTTTACCAATATATGTGTCACATTACTTTCTAATTTCAGCTACAACTTTATTTTAAAATACACCATTAAATTTTTTTACATAGTTTATAAATAACTGTCTTGTAATAGGGCTGGGGGTCTCAAACTCACAGCCAAATCAAGTTTCTTGCAGCTTGCAAGTCCTGTGCTTTGTAGGCACTGAGGATGCAGCCCAGTGCAGAGGACATGTAGATATACAGGCAATTCATGGAAGAGAAGAGGCAAGGAAGCTTGACTTGACTTAATAGGTCTCCCACAACAGAAGAACTTGGTCATCAGTTGATGCTCTGAGACATCCCATGCCAATCAGCAACCGGTCTTCTTCCAAGCTCCATGGTGGCACTGGACTTTCCAGAGAGGAGAAAGGCAAAGGAAGGTGACTCAAGGGCCAGGGAAGATGGGCTGGGAGGCTGGGGTTGCTTGATGGAGGGAAGGAACAGTGGCCATGGAGAATTGGGTGTGGCTGCTCTACCATGAGGTAATGAATGGGTAAAACAATGAGCAATCAAGCAAGGAAAGAAGGGATTTTCTAGGATATATCATCCATTATATGATCTTAAAAATTATTGAATTTCAGCCCAATGGTAAAACTAAATACCATTGTGCTGACTAATAAAAAACTTGCCAACAAGGGGGGCAAAGTGAAATGGCTCTGCTTGCAGCTCTAATTCATATATAGATTTATCTCACAGCAAAGTTTATTTATGTATTTGTCTGCTCTTTTGTTCACATTTAATGGCCATCCTTATGCAGCACTTATGACAATGCAAATTTGAAAATTCTGCAACTGAAAATGGTCGTCCTCACACGTGTTCATGACATAACCACCCATTATCATGGAACAGCAAAGAAGATGAGATTAAAAGAAGTGCTCAACTTACGACCATTCGTTTAATGATTATAGGTTATGACATCATCAGAAAAAAATAACTTACTGTCTCCAAAGTTATGACCATTGTACCACGACAACCCGAAACATGTGAGTAATTCAGGCGTTTGACAACCACCTAGTATTTCTAACAGTTACAGTGTTTTGCACTTAACAATCACCTATTTGTGACCTTCCCAACTAGCTTCCAGGAAGCCAAATCAATTAGGGAAGCTGGATTTGCTTAACGACTATAATAAAAATTGTCATAAAATTGGGTCCAGTCATATGACGTGTTCTCAAGAAAAATCCAAACTTGTCCTAAGCCAGTGATGGCTAACCTTTTAGGCACCGAGTGCCCGGATGAGTCACAGCTAAAGCTAATGAGTCGTGGCTCATGACATCATTGCCCAGCACTGCTACTCTCTTTCTGAGCATGTGCATGGCCCTGTGACACCATTGCTCGGCGCTGCTACTCTCGTCTGAGCATGCACATGGCCCCGTGATGTCATCGCCTGATGTGGTTCTGAACATGCTCAGCTCCAGGGTGATGCTGGGGCAAATTGGCTCGCGTGGCAACAGAGAGGACTCTGCATACCTGCTGTGGCACATGTGCCATAAGTTCGCCATCCATGTCCTAAGCCATCTTCCGAGATCTTAAACCAAACTCAGAGGCATGGAATTATCTGTTTTGCTAAACATCTTTATTGGTTAATTACAATGACTATTTGAGTTCTATGTAAAGATCATTGGAGACATACTACAAGGGCTCTAACTGAGATGTCATGATCTTGCAATACCTCATCAAAACTGTGGTCACCAATATTTATTTACTACATTTCTGTACTATCAATAGCCAACGCTATTTCATAAAACATCCAAGTATATCATATCCTGTTTCAAAAGGACTGACAGAAGAAAACCAAGGTAAAATCCATTGTTTTAGAGAACTTTAAATAGCACAGAAAGCTTTTTCCCCCCCAAACTGAAAAACCCTAACAAAACAAAATTTTCATGATGGTGGTGTCGTGCAATCTTTCTTGGGATTATGTAACGGAGCTGCTTCTAGTGAAAAGACCCTTTCTATTAGTCAGAGGCCTATGGTTACAATCCCCTGGTAAAAAGTCTTTATCACACCAGATTAAAATGTTACATGATGCTAGACTAGAATACAAGGCAGGATTACTATTATGATGATAATTATATGAACCTATAACTAATAATACAGATAGTCCTTTTATTTATGATCACAATTGGAATCGGGATTTCTGTTATTATATAAAAGCAGCTGTTAATTAGAGTCATACCTGATTTTAGAATCTTTTTTTTGCCACTGTTGTTAGGCAAGTACAGTTCTTAGGTAAATCACACGTTCGTTAAACATATCAAGCTTACTCCATTGTCAGAAACCATCTGGGAATTGGTGATCACATGATCCCAGAATGCTATAGCCATTGTAAATTACATGCCAGTTGCCAAGCACCCAAATGTTGATCATATGATCACAGGGATGTAGCAACGGTCATAAATGTGAGGAAAAGTCATAAGTCACTTTTTCAGTGCCATTGACTTAAAACTTTGGAAGCAGCCACTAAATGCCAAGCATAAATCTTGAATGTGGACTAGCATGGAATTATCTGACCCGTTGCTATAAGATTTCGGGAAAGGATTGGAGGTGAAAATGGCTACCATGGAAGAAAGAGGGAAATCACAATTTAGCTGTCATAATTTAGAACTGCGTATCCAAACAGCAACTTCATGACAAAATTTGAAAGACTAATATAAGCACAGCCCATCAGCAAACCACTGTTGTCTCCGAATGATGAATCAATTTCTTCTGAGCAAAATATTTTAACATTCTCCCAACAATTTCCTCAGAACAGAAAAAATAATAATTAAATCACCCTACTCTAAAATCCCACACCACCTACCTACCCATCTTCCATATCTTGAATCACTCCAAAACACTTTATCCCTCCCACACACACAACTACTCTCATCTTCTCAGTCACAGGACACTGCACCCCATTCAACCACCATGTAAACATGACCCCCTTTGTCCATCCACCCCCATCCATAGACTGTTCCCCAGATGCTGCTCATTAGCTTCTCTGATTGCCTGCTGAACTTAAGCCCTTCTAGCTCCCCTTTGGTCTTTCCTCTGGCTGCTTTGTTACTTCCCCAACCTTCTCTACTGTATAATATCTCTGGTTTGTTCAATCCCACTGTGACTTGGCCCAGGGGTATCCCCAACCCTCTACAGTTCCTCAGTTAACACTCCCAGCCTCCCTCCATTTTACCCAATCCTCCATATCTCTTTCTCCAACCTTCTATGATCCTCATCCATCAACTGGAGAGAAACACTCCTCTCTTCCTTAACATGTATCATGTGTGTGGGGGGGGGGGCGGCAGAGGCATTTCAAGGGAAGCAAAAGGGGAGTATTGGCGTGATAATTGGCAGGCAAAGCTGCTTGGCTGCTCCGTTCTTAGTTTTATTGTTGTAAAATGCTTTTTTTAATAATAAAACTAAATCAGAGAGAAAGTATACTACGCTTTGGTGGGTATCCTTGAAAATCCCAGGCTTATCAAGACACTTTTCAGAAACATAATTAAAAGGCAGAGGTTAATGCAACCTGTGTCTTTGCAACCCAGGCAGATAAGTTTTGCTTGGTGTCCTTGTTATACTGCTGACCTGTGCTTAGTTTTCTGCGCACAAGTCAGACTAGCTGTGACTCTTCATCAACAACCCTGTTTCTTCATAGGATGACCATCAACAGAAGAATGCACTTAATCCTTCAAGGGAAGAGAAGCCACACTGAGAAACAGGAAGGGGAGAGACCAAGCACTGACTAGACATCACTGCAGATTACCTTAATATGGATGAGGAAGAAAACCTCTTTGCACATGTTCAGAAGTATCTTGTTATTTCTTTGCGTATTCCACTGAATCTTTGCTTTAATTCTGGTCACAAATCCAACTAAGACCTTGTTCAGTTTAGATGCTGATGTAATTGAGTGTTTTGAACCTTCCTTTGCCACATTAAAATTTCACAGTGCCACAGGTCAGTATTGGCTGCAGCAAACATGCAGCAAAGATAAAATAATTCCAATAAAGGCTCTTTTATGTTCAGAATCCTTAAGATGTACAGTTAATATCAGGAGACAGGTACTTAATCTTATATACTATTCAGTCTTATATATTGCTCCATCGTGCTTTATAGCACTCTCTGAGCAGTTTACAGAATCAACATATTGCCCCCCAACAATCTGGGTCCCTATTTTATCGACCTCAAAAGGGTGGAAGGCTGAATCAACCTTGAGGTGATCAGGATCAAACTGCTGGCAGTTGACAGAGTTAGCCTGCAATACTGCATTCTAACCACTGTGCCACCACAACTCCTGAAATGGTATATGATCGCCTGCCTGAGGAGGAGGTTGGGCTAATACTAGAAGACCTCCTTCCAACTCCTTGTTATTTTTCCAGTTGGCTACTTGGCCCAGCACTTCAGTTGCAACAAAGGGATCAATTCCAAGCTGCCCTCAAGATCTTTACTACAGGAACTCTTGTCCCCTTGCATGCATCCTCAGAAAGGAACCCGCTTAGCAGCTCCTTTAATTAATGGCCTGCTACAAGTAGGGACAATGTGGGATCTTTATCATGTCAGTGACCCATTGCCGAGACCCTTGGCCTGCTCCTACTCCTAGTCAAGTTCTAGTTCCTTCCTCAGACAATAGATGGCATGGCTCCACTCCCCTCCCTTGGCAGTTCTGGTCTTCAAAGCGGGCTATATCCACTTCAGGAGGGAATAGCTTCTGACAGACATTTGTCTGCCTGGATAGATTTAAAGATTTAGACCTCTGAAGATTATTTTGATTTTCACTATAATTACTTGGGTCTAACTGGCTGCTGGCCAGCAAGGAGCAGAGGGCTCAGCCAATATCGCTCTTCCTAAAATAAACTTCCAAGGAACCTTTGGGACAGCAGGAAATGCAGACACATTCTCCTGGTGCCACTCCTAAAATTTCAGGCAAAGGAAGCCAAAGACAAAACACCAGCTTGGGTAACGTCTCATGATATTTCCTTTCAAATAGGCAGTAACTGGAGATCTAATTAAGTATTCCGAACTTTCCCTACCATTGCTGCAAGATACCAACGTTGCATTTCCCCCCACAATGTTGCTGAAATCAGGAACTACACCCAATATTAAGCAAGAAGATTTCTGCTTGCTATAAGCTGGACTTCCCCCTTGCTCTCTTCTCCCCCAAGGCTCGTGCCAAATTGTGGTGGAAAGTCCCCCAGTCTTGTAAGGAAAATGGGGGAGGATGCCCAAGTGGTGCAACGAAATGTATAAAGTAGAGGAAAACGGCTATAGGTTCAATAAAGTTTAACCTGCAATAACGTTATTTTATAGCTGTGACCGTTATAGGCATTGCTGCAGGCTTATATCCATTCTTGCTGAAATGTTATTTTTCTGTGCATGTCTCTCTGTTTACTAAAGATATTCAAAACTGTTTGCTTTGCTTAGATGTGAAATTCACTTTGTGAACCACAGTTTAATGCCATTGCAACCTGAAAACAGCCACTGTATAACATGATTAGTGACCTGTATTGCCTTGTGCATTTTACCCTACAGACCAGGAAAGTGAAATGGAGTTTAGAAGTTTATTTTTTGATCTTCTTTCACTTTCACCATCAGAAACCCCATTTAAAGAAAAAAAAATGAAACTTATTCCTCCTTATTCCTCCACTTCAATCCCAAGTGTGTTTTATGCAGGATTTTTGTTTGTTTGTTTGGTTTCTGTTGTTTCATGTTAGGACCTCCTTTTTAAACATCCAGCAAATAGGAAATAAATTCAAAAGAATTCTCCCTGTATTATAATTTAAGTTTAATCCATATAGTTATGGCTCTAAATAAATGCTGTAATATTGAAATGCAGTTCAAATCTGCTTGACGGAATGCCAAAAGCACAATTAAAATGTTATCCAATGGGTAATCACAACCTAGTCTGTACGTTATAAGTGCCACTTGCAATCTGTCGCCTTTTGACAGAGGAGAGGGAATGAGGGAGCGGGAGAGAAAAAGAAAAAAATGCAGAGGATGTATCTAAATCCAAGAACTAAAAAACTAAAGTATATTGTAAACTCCAATGGGGCAGAAATTACTATTCTGTACTGAATTTGTTTGGCAATAAGATAAATTAGATAATTGGGTGGGTGTTTTTTTCAAATGCTGCACCTTCTCCATGTTCGTGACGACATGAAAGAAACAAAGTTGGGTAGGACGGACGGATGGACAGACAGACACAATCATTTCATACATATTTTTAGAGTTTTTAAAACCTGTTTCAGTTCAGTAAATCTAAAGATTTGCTGATAAAAACAATACAGTATGTACAACTTGTGAGAAGCTTCAACTTGAACAATCCGAGAAGCAAGACTACCATCAACGAATTAATATGTGGAACTATCATCAGACTAAGTCTACTTTGTGATGGATTATGTTCCTGTGGATGAGCAGTGCTCCAACTGAGACTTGAAGCTGCAATCTTGAGTGGTGTCCACAAGAACATTAAGCAGCCTGGCCATCAATTATCATGCAATGATGTTATCTAATATTATTTTATAAACATTTTTTACAATATCTGGATATAGAGAAATAAACAGTTCTATAATTCAATTATATGCATTTTCCTAAATTATAGGAAAGAAGGTAGAGCTCTGCAATACTTCAGATTCGATTCCAAAATATTATTTGGAGCATATGGAGGCGGACCAACCCTTTAAAGCAGCTATGTCTTTTCTTAGGATCACAAGTTATTTATGAAGGGCAGCCACATAATCTCAGGTTAAGACATAGCTCCTTTAAAGAGTTGAAAACAGGGACCACATGAATTCGTACACAATCCAAAGCATTTTTTCATAACTCCTATAAAGTGCTAGACAGTCTAACTATAGTTATTTATCCCATTGAAAAATAAGCAATGTACTCAGTTCTAAAACACCAAAATCAAAACAAAGCTTAACGATTTTGTATTTCACCTCATCCATTTGTCTCCTCTAGATATACTTCGATGCCTTGCAACATTTGTGTAATGTAGCATCCTTATAAAAGTGCGGATGGGGGGGAATTGTCTGTGGCATTGACGTTTAAAGATTGGTGCAATCATGGGACCTTGCAAAAACCACCCCAAAAGTTTTAAACTCTGTCTTTATATTGCTAAACATTAATGAAAACTGTTGTCAGAATAGCAATACCTTTATAGTTCTTTTATTAATAATATTAACATTACTATTAGAAGAGTGAAAGTAAAAGGGCATACAGGTAGTCTTGACTCGCAACAGTTTATTTAGTGACCTTCTGAAGTTACAATGGCACTGAAAAATGTGACTTATGACCCTTTTTCACACTTACAACTGTTGCAGTGTCATGTGATCAAAATTCAAATGTTTGGCAACTGACTCCTATTTATGATGGTTGCAGTGTCCCCGGGTCATGTGATCTGCTTTTACGATCTTCTGACCAGTAAAATCAAGGAGGAAGCCAGTTTCACTTAACAACCATGTTACTAACTAAGCAACCGCAGTGATTAATTTAACAACTGTGGCAAGAAAGGTCATAAAATCAGGCAAAACTCACTTGACAAATGTCTCACTTAACATCAAAAACCTTGGGCTCGATTGTGGTCGTAAATTGAAGACTACCTGCACTTCTTTCCATTTGTTTCAATTTGATCTAATTAGACAGATGAATGGTTTCTAGTTTACAAGATAAAAAAATAACAATATGTGTTTAGTGATACTTTGCAACTCAAATCTAAGAAAAATGGGCTTGCTATAGAACTGCAATAATAGAAGATATTCTGTAATCTATATATTAGCAAAGTTATCTCATCATCATCATCACCACCACCACTATGATTATGATTATTATGCTTTTCCTCCCAGAGGAATGGAGAGGAATTTTTTAATATCCCAGAGGCTTCTGAAAATAAAGGAGGCAAGATCTAGCCTCAAACCACATCTTCAATTGAGATATAAAACTAATTATGTTCATGTTTATTCAAGAGTGAGGGCAACTGATGGGCAAAGCAAACATCTAAGAGAGACTGCAATTATGCATGTTGCAAAATGTAAACCTTTAGAGGAAGAATATATAAATTGCCAATAGGTTTAGAGATTCCAGCAGTTGGCATCTAAAATGGGTCATATTGGAAGATGGCTGGCAACTCATGGATCAAGAACTGGGATCGTGGGAGTCACCAGGAAAATCATGAAAACTTCGGAGCCACTGCTGCTGAAAGCCATGAAAGTAAACGTTAGCACTCTACTGATTTTTTTAAAAAATAAAGCTTCATTGCTTAGCTTTCTGTTTTTAATAAGGCTCATCTTGCAAACTTCAGATCATTCTCACAGCTCTTCTTTGTATAAACAAATGCAGGTTTCCAAGAATAATGTGCATGTGTGCACACATTTTTATTTTTTTAATTTTTTTATTTATTTTAATTAAATTTCTGTATCGCCCCTCTCCCGAGGGACTCGGGGCGGTGTACAGCCAGAAATAAAAACACAGAAGTACAATCAAACAACAGTTAAAACCCTTTTAAAAGAATTATACTAACTGGCCTAAAAATTTCCATATAAAATTTAAAACCCCAATTAAAATACCAAATATAAAAGAGGGGTCAGGACAGCCCGGCTTGGGAAAATAAATATGTCTTCAAAGCCCGACGGAAGGCCAGGAGATCCGTGATGGTCCGGATTTCCGGGGGAAGTTCGTTCCACAGGGCTGGTGCTGCCACAGAGAAGGCCCTCACCCTGGGGGTCGCCAGCCGACATTGTTTGGCCGACGGCACTCTGATGAGGCCCTCTCTGTGCGAGCGAACTGGCCTGTGGGAGATATTAGCTGGTAGTAGACGTTCCTGAAGATACCCTGGTCCCATGCCATGGAGTGCTTTAAAGGTCATAACCAAAACCTTGAAACGCACCCGAAATACCTTAAATCAGAATGCTTAAGAAAGGTAATTCTCCAATGAAGATCTGAAGATCTTTGCTTTGTAGGAAATCTTTACAAATGTAAATTTAATGTAACTGTAAAATTATAAATGCTACTTTTCTCTTTCATAAAAATTATTTATATTATTCATTATAAAGATAGAGTGTCACTTATTTATATATTTCTTTTTTCTTTCTTTTCCAATTTTTATTCTTTCTTCTTTAATTTCTTCCTTTTAGTTTGTATTAATTTTTACTATTGAAATTAAAACTTGTACTAAAATTATATATAACAAATCTCACTGTTCTCTCAAAACTTTACTGAATCAGAGACAGCAAATATAGAACAGTTGTTACACTCCTGTTATGTAACATATATTATTGTTTTGGACATGCCACATTTTGTTTTTAACTAGCAGGTGAGTAGAGGCATTTGGTTTGGGGTCCACAATATGAAAAAAAATGATTATTCCCTTTGGATGGAGTAAAAAAGGAAGTCCACAGGCCTCCTTCACTTAACTGAAGAATAGATGCTGTAGCACGTGATACAAAACATCCTATTGACTTTGTTTAAATTATTTCCATGTGACATTAATTAATAATAATTAATAATTAATAAAATTAATGATAAAATCCACACATACAAACACACACACATGAGCTATACAGTCCTTTAAAGAATAATAACTAGGTAAGATTTGGGAAAAGTGACCCAGTATTAATGTAGTATTTAGGATGTAGGACTGGGAATAAATTCTGATCCATCCTCACTGCTGCCATGCAGCTCAAACTAAATGAGCATTGTTTGATTGACATAATATTAAGTTGAGTGTAACCTCTATGAAAAGACTTCTAAAGGCAAGTAGTATGGTCTTTTGATTCTCTTAAGGAACACCAACTCATTTATTTGGTTTCAAACATGAATTATGCAAACCTAGAATTTTGTCTTCAAGCATGGTTTGGGAAACCAAATATAGAAATCTGAATAAGGAGAAATTGATTACATGTTGAATAAGGATCTTCAGTTCATGATGCACAAGCATGTTGCTCAATTACTATGATTTCCTTTTCTTTGATTAAGTTATGTAGTAATCAGATCAAGACAGGTGTGCAGCTTGATATATTCAGAATGAAGATATACTACTGTTAAAACCAAGTTATAAACATGAGTGACAGATCTAGAGAAAATAAATCAATATGTAGATTGAATTAATTAACATGTTTCCCTTTACAGTATACTCTGTCAATACTTTATGCAAAATCGATTATTTTCTAGTTGTGTAAGTACAAACTTTTTTTGGGGGGGGAATTGATCATAGACAGCTATGCTGGCTAAGGAATTCTGGAAGTTGAAGTCCACAAGCCTTAAAGGGACCAAGGTTGAAGACCTCTGGTCTAGATGATATGGACAACCTTTATTACTAATTAAATTAAAAATAATTTGGAACATTAAAATAGCTAAATTTCTCTGAGATTAACCTTGCATTCATACTACTTCAGTCAGTTTAATGAAGAGCTTATTTAAACGCATACATTTAGCCTTCCATTCAATTTTTCTCAGATGTTCACAGGACGAAAGTATATATGATCAAGAAGCTTGTGACCTTGTTTCAAGCTTGATTTTCAAAACTCCAGACTGCTGTGTAACTCCTCTTTAGGCTGCTTTGAAGAATTTGTTCATTATAATTGCATTTAGCTGTTTTCCAAACCCTCTGTCAAACAGTCATTGTGCATGAACCCTCTAGTTGTGTGTGTTTTAAAGTCCATGGCTTTGATATTATAATTGCTGCCAGTGGATTCAATTAAATTTTTATTTGGAAATCTATACTGATGCAAGATAATCAAAGAAAGCCACTGGCTCCATATTTTCATGTGCTTTTATTTGCTTAAGCTAACAAATGATTTTTAGCATAAAAAGAATTAATCTAGAGTTTCAGTACATATAGAAATCTTCTCAGTCTTCTTTGCAAAAGGAATCAACTAATAAAAATTAATAAGCAAATATTTTGTTGATTATATAGAAATGTGAACATTTCAAATTGAAGCTCGTACTTCTCACATAATCTAGTCAATGATATTCTATTATCAGAATGTGTTCCATCAATGGATGGAAAGAAAATTATCTATCATGAACCTCAACATACAATGCACAAGGCTGGAAGACAAAGATGTTTTAAGAGAAATATTTTCTATTTTGTCTTCCCATGTATGAACAATATATGCTATGATGTTAGATATTTACAAGATGTTCTTAGCCCAATAGCTGAGCAAATTGCTTCAAGCTTGCATGAAAATATTCAGGTTCTAAGAATTTGTTCTGAGCTTCAGACAAAAAAGGGAAACATAAACAATCAATAATATAAATTTACTACCAAGAAAAATCTAATATTTCACCATTTGGGCAGAGAATCTTCAGGTGTCCCCATCTCAGAGAAGGTGATCTTAGAGATATCTAGATGACAGAGACACCGAACTTCTCTGTGTGTGTTCTATCAACTACTGTAACTCTATTTCATTTATCATTAATTTGATTTTTATTTTTTTAAAAATCTTTGGGAAAGTTAGAATTTATGGCTGTATTTTGTATGAATTATTTTGTTCTGAACTATGTACTTTATTTTTTAAGGCCTGTGCCATATTCATTTCATAAATATTGCTACCCTGTTTCCTTCAAAATAAGACCTAACCTGAAAATAAGCCCAAGCATGATTTTTTCAGGAAGCTCATAATATAAACCCTAACCCCAAAATAAGCCCCAGTTAAGCTTGTCAGCCAGATAGATGCATTTAGTATGGTATTTTCCCTCAAAACAAGATCTAACCAGAAAATAAGACCTAATGCATCTTTTGGAGCAAAAATTAATATAAGACTCGATTTTATTTTGGGGGAAACATGGTAATAATCTTGTTTATGGTTCCAGGCTGCAATTTGTAACATGAAAAACTGTAACACCCTTCCTGAGTGTTAGTATGTGTGCATAGGTAGTCTGATAACAACATATCAGGCACTATTTGCACTGCAGTTATGAAAGTTTATGAGAGATGAAAAGTGAGAAAACATGAACAGTGTTGTTTTATTATATAAAATTTGGTCTCTATTCAAAGCAGAATAAGGTGTTATCTGCAGGACAAAATTGTGTGGATCCAGAGGGACCTGGACTCCGATTGGCGTGATCCTGGCAAGATGATTAGGACAGGTCTTGAGAATTTTGTATGGGTTGAATTTGATCCTGTGACTCCCGATGACATGGACAAGTTGTTGGGGCAGCTGAATCCCACCACATGTTTACTGGACCCGTGCCTCTCCTGGTTGGTACTGGCCTCCCGGGAGGTGACACGAGGCTGGCTCTAGGAAGTAGTGGATGCGTCTTTGAGTGAGGGATTCTTACCTACCGCCTTGAAGGAGGCAGTGATGAGATCCCTTCTCAAGAAGCCTTCCCTGGACCCGGCTGTTTTAGTAAATTATCGTCCCGTCTCCAATCTTCCCTTCTTGGCGAAGGTTGTTGAGAGTG